>JAYESA010000012.1:56322362-56530271 GCA_036927795.1 Iris macrosiphon | reverse complement strand
AACATAATAGGCGTAGAATACTTAAAAGAAGAGATTTTTCATATATCACTCATACATTCATGAAAGTCCCCTCTCTCTCTCTCTCGTGCACACTCATGTAGACACACAAAAGCACTTCATAACAAAAGATTCTGAAATGCTACTTCATAACAAAAGATTCTGAAATGCTACCCTGTATCCCGTTGCTCTACCTCGTATCCTGTTGCTCTACCACTTTCGGAGACAACAGAAATGGATCAGAGTTAAGCACAAATGAGGTAGATGAGTCTATTTATATATAGACTTACGAGAGGTATATAATAGAAATGGTTACATAATAGGCCTAGAATACTTATAGAGGAGATTTCCATATTCCACTCTTATACATTCATGACAGTCACCCCCCCCCCCCCCCCCCCCCCCCTCCCTCTCTCTCTCTCTCTTACACACACACATGTATACATACAAACGCACTTCATAACAAACTGGAATGCTGCCCTGTATCCTGTTGCTCTACCACTTTCAGTGAAAACAGAAGAGGATCAGAGTTAAGCACACAAGGTCAAAATGAGGTACATGTGTCTATATATATAGACTTATGAGAGGTATATAATAGAAATGGTTACATAATAGGCCTAGAATACTTAAAGAAGAGATTTCCATATATCACTCTTATACATTCATGAAAGTCTCCTCTTCTTTCTCTCTCATGCGCACACATGTAGACACACAAAAGCACTTCATAACAAAAGATTCCCTGTATCCTGTTGCTCTACCACTTTCAGAGAAAACGGAAGAGGATCGGAGTTAAGCGCACAAGGTCAAAATGAGTTTAAAACATGGTCCACACCTTCACTTTAACAGTTGACTTGAAATAGTTTCATATGGTGAATGTTCAAGTAGATTATTAAGGGGCTTTGGGAAGGCATATGTTGGCTCCATGATTTATGAGTCTTCTGGCTCTCTCTTTCATGCATGAACTTCGTATCAGTTTTGACCATGACTGTTTTGAATCATGCAGAAGATTCTATTTTTTGAGATAACATGTAATGTCCAATTCTTTTTATTCTCTCTTTCAGGCCCTTGACTTCATACGAGATCAAAATTTCCAAATGCTGACAGATTCCTGTTTAGAAGGACACAATGGGGATGGGACAGAACTAGTTCGCTTAGCTTCTTGGTGTTTACTGTATGAGCAGCAAAAGAGGCCTGATGTAAAATCTTTAGTAGTTGCGTTGTCTCGTCTGCAAAAGGGGGAGGTAATAGTAACTTTTCTCTCCTTCTTCCCCAGTGTACATATATTACAAAGAGCACTATTTCTTTTACTTTATTTATATACACTGTAGAATGTGACACTCTTGATTATTGCCTATATTTCATGGTTGTTTGGGCTGCTCTACTGTACCTACTATTTATCACGCTATTTGTGAATTCTATTTTTGTTTCAGCTAGCATTACATCATGAATATTAAAATGAATAAAAAAAAATTCATGTTAGCTCTGCTCTCTCCAGCTTTATTTTTCCTTTCACTCATGATCCATTCATTATCCAGGTGAAAGCTAAAAGAGCTCATTATAGATCGAGACCTACAAATTGGACAATTTTTGTAGGACGCTTGCCTGCAAGGATTACAAAGGAAGGTCTCATCCGATACTTCGAGTCATATGGAAAAGTAATTGATGTCAACCTAATGTATGACAAAGATACTCAAAGCTTTCGAGGATTGGGTTCGTTTCTTTCGAAACGAAGGATGCATTTGATAAGGTTCTTAGTCAAGACATTCATGTACTGGGTGACAAAACTTTGACAGTGCAATTGGCTCTTCCGAAAGCTGAGAAGCCTAACCGCGGTGGTGGTTCTACTACTCCTCCCCTCCCTTGGTTCAATGGGTAGCGGGATTGGTAGAATTGTGTCAATTGTCTTGTTCCTAGTGGTCAGATTCATGGTGAAATTATTGGAGACGGGATTGCTCGTCTCAGAAATGGTGGGACGGAAGGGTATTCTGATGATTAGAGTGGCTATTGGGCTGTTGGGGCTCGTGGTGATCCTCTAATCATGAGAATACCCTTCCGTTCCACCATTTCTGAGACGAGCAATCCCGTCTCCAATAATTCCACAATGAATCTGACCACTAGGAATAAGACAATTAACACAATTCTACCAGTCCCGCTACCCATTGAACCAAGGGAGGGGAGGAGGAGTAGAACCACCACCGCGGTTAGGCTTCTCAGCTTTCGGAAGAGCCAATTGCACTGTCAAGGTTTTGCCATCCAGTACATGAATGCCTTGGCTAAGAACCTTATCAAATGAATGCATCATTCGTTTCGAAAGAAACGAACCAAAATCCTCGAAAGCTTTGGGTATCTTTGTCATACATTAGGTTGACATCAAATTATTCCGAAATCTGAGATGTGATTCTTCACAGGGAGAGGAAGTGAGCTGGCTGATGTGGTAGTGCATCGGTCTGTCGGAAGAGTTTTTATCATACCATCTGAATTTGAAACCTTAAAGCAACAAAAAGATGTTCAGAGATTTTAACTGTGGATATGCATGGGTCTATCAGAAGGCGCATATATATATATATTTTTTTTTTTTTCTTGCATGAGATGTAAGTCCCCTCAAATTTATTTTTCAAAAATTTCAAATTTTCTTGCTTATTAGACAATTATCTAAAAATTTTGCATTTTGTTATCTTAGTTATAAATTCTTATTACTAGCAATGTTATAATTATTTTGTTGTTGTTATTACCTTTAGTATTGATTACCATTAAATTATAATACATAAATACCTGGACTAGTACAATTATTTCTATGTTAATGTTTTTGTCATCTTCTTGTTAACATAAATCTTTATTATTATCATTATGATCCTCCTTATCCATTGTTTCCCATTCCTATTATCAATTTGTATTGGTATTGATATAATAAGATCTAGTTATCTTTAACATTTATAATTTCGTTATTCCTTTATCATTTATTTTAATCTTTTCTTTCTAAGGTTAATATTATTTTGTAGCATTTTATTAATTACTAATTAATTTTTATTTATGTACGGATCCTCTATTAAAGTCCCCTGAATTGAATGTATAATTGTAAATCTTTCTTTCCTTTTATCTAAGTAACCTCTAATTAAGTTTTCCTGAATGTACAAGTGTAAACAACTCTTTACTCTCTACTGTTCACGTTGGTGAACAGTATTGTGTGTGTGTGTGTGTGTGTGTGTGTGTGTGTGTGTGGTGGCAGCAATCAAATTACTTTATAGATTAATAGAATAGTGTTGACCCATATCCAACCGGATATGATCTAAAATAAAGGTGCCACAACATTAGCCTTCTAGATAAAGCAAATGAAATTCCTTTGCTGCAGAGTTGTACTTCTCGACATAATACTTGGCGAGATCTCCAGATAGTATTCCTCTTCTTAGAATGGATAGCATCAATTAAGCATTTACAGTCACCTTCAATTATAATATCTTCATTCCTTTTCCTTTTGCATAGAATAAGTGTTAGTTTTAAGGCCAGTCCTGCTGCCTCCAGAGCTGAAGCCGCCTTCCTGGAAAGTAGTCATTGCACCTTCAAAGTTGCACCTTGAAAGTTCCCTCCGCCTTCCTGGTTAAGTTGTGAAGTATATATTTCACCACCAGCAGTTGATGGATTAGAATTGAGAGCTTCATATGAATCCTGGAGAATATTTGATGTTTTGATGATATCTTCAGTGCATATTTGGAATGCACTCGTATTGCTAGGTTCATGACTTCATCTCACAGACCCGAACCCACAGCCTTTTCATTCACATTCTTATTCCTACATATCCTCAACCTCCTCCTCCTCCTCCTCCATGAACTTCCTCCAAAAGTCGCACCATCATCATTAAACCTTCACTATATTCACTCTTCTTCTCCATCTTTCTTCTTATTCTCCTCTTCTCACCTCACCATTGTTAGTTTCAAGGCTTAATCAAGGCTTGTGATAAATGCACTATAAAGTAGACTCAGGACTAGTTCAGTATTGATGCTAGTCCAGTTATGAAGAAATTTTACTCAGACTAGTCCAAATTTTACTATGGCGGCCCAACCTCTTCACCTCCCTCCTCCTGCTCCCCCTCCCGCTCCTCCACCGCTAGCCGTCGTCCCCGCGCGCAGCAGCAGCCCCGTCCTCCACCGCGTGCGCGCCTCCGCCTCCTCCCCCGCCTCCCGCCGCCGTCGCCTCCTCGTCCCCCCCTCCAGCTCCTCAGCCTCGTCCTCCCTTTCGGCCTCCACGCAGCCCAATTCTCGTGTCACCTCGCGTAGCTTTCCCTTTCGGATTGTCAAAATTTTGACAGTCCTAAAAATATATGTTATTTTTTTAGGACTGTCAAAATTTTGGCAGTCCTGATTATAAAAAAAAATCAATTGGAAGTAGGCAGTTCGGTGAGTAATTTTTGGGAGTGGCAAACTTGTAATAATCAATGATGAAAATTTGGACTGCCCCGAGTGAATTTTGTAGTGCCTTTATCAAGAGTCCTTAATCAAAGATGGTAGAACAAGAAGTTGAAGTCGAGATCAGGAGTTCACACAATAGTTCCCTCACTGATATACCTCGATCCAACAAAGATCTTCAGATGGATTGAACAGATGCCAGAAACAAAGCTCTGAACGAGCTTGTTAGGAAGGTACAAGATCTTCCTGAACGAAGATACAAACTCAAGACGAGTGCCAACTCCAGAAACCAATTGGCAGAAATAAGTGTTGTTCTTCCTTGCAAACACAGTTGCAATTGAGATAGAACAATAAAACGATAACAATATTCGTTCTTCCTTGCAAAACGCAGTTGCAATCAGACAGAACAATCAAAGAAGAAAAATAAGAAGACAGAATAAAATTATTCTTGCTGGGGCAGTGAAGACCACCGTTGCTCAAAGCAAGATTCTTTCTCTATCGACGATATGCTTCCAGGAGCCTGCAAGTTCACAAGAGAACTTCTGGAACGCTCGTAATCACCTCTTTGTGTGAGTCGAACGGACTCCTTTGGACTCATCTTTCTCAATTTTTGGTGTGTCTGAAAAGGAGGCTAGAGGGCTCTTTATATAGGGAAGGATGGAAGCCCATCCTCCTCTTTTTTTCGATGTGGGACTAAATGACAAATATACAAAATTGATATCCCACAATCGCAGCCCAATGCATAAGCCCGCTCAGTGCCCACTCAACGCTCGTTCAATACCCGCTCAACGCTAGTTTAGCACCCTCTCAGCGCTCGCTCATGCAACACGCGCATGCAGCACGAGCATGCAACCCGAGCACAAAACTCGCACGTAAAACGAACACACGAGCGCAACAAAAGCGCACAAGTGCCTTGCGACGATGCTGACCTGCAAAGTACGCCAACAAAGCGCCACTTTGCGCCCTTGAGCCCGAAACCGAGCTCGAGTCGCTTAAGCCCCTTGGGGCTTAGCTCCTATGGAATAAATTACAAGAGCATGACAAAAAGCTTAAAAGCTTTCATTGAGGAGTTAATCATTTTTTCTCCTAATAAAATACCCCCACATGACACCCATGTGCATATCTCAACTCATACAAAGTATTGTATTGAGATGCTCACTTGGTGGTGTAGCCAATGTGGGACTATTCTTACTGGTCCAAAGGAAACAACACCAACAATCCCCCAGATATCTCAATATATATGGGTTGAGCGTTCCTCACAGTGACTGCCCATCATGCATTAGGATAGATGTTGCTTCGACTTGAATTTTTTCGCATGGACCGAATAACAGTATGATACAAGAATGGACTAAGCCTTGAATTTTGTACTATAGCTGCAATTCTTTCCACTCAAACAATGACATCAGCTGTGCTTTCGGTTGCACATTAAAGGTCCTGTGTACACCTGGTTTCGGTGTATGTATTTTGGGCGTCTACAAGTTTTCCTTCAAGAGACGGCCTATATCTCTTTCCATACGCTCTAGGTGAGTTCTTTTAAAGAGTCTTTGGTATGAAGCCTTGCGCTTCCTTGCGGTGCTACTCCGCTATGACATGGCCCAAAGCTGAGCCTACACCTCATCATGGTGTCATGCCACTGTAGCATAAGGTCCCAGCCTCTTTGTAGTGCAAAACTACCCAGCATGAAGCCTTGTGCTTCCTTGCGGTGTTGTGCCGTGTGACGTGTCTTGCATAGCCGAGGCTTTACATCTTTTACCTCTTGGTAGTGTCACACCACTGTAACATGTGGTCACCGGCCTCTTTGTAGTGCTGTCTACCACTCTTTATTCTACATCATTAGGCTACCTTCCTATGTGCTGTGCTACGCCGTTGTGACATGGCTCGCGAAGCCGAGGCATTTACCCTATTGAGAAACCTCATCGTGGTGTCACACCAATGTAGCATGGAGTCCTTATGCTCCTTTGTAGTGCTGTGCTACCGTGCTTCCTATAAAGCACACCAGACATTCAAAATGCCTGAGAACTCATTAAGGCGTCTAAGCCATCCTCCCACATGACTTGTTTTACAAAAAGAACAAATAGTAGACAACTGTGATTCTGGGTCCGTAACCCCTCAATGTCTCAAAGGACTACCCACTGTTCCTGATATTCTCCCAGTCAATGTATGGTCCTCCCTTGAACCAATAGCTAGATGCCTAGTAGATTTCTCTTTGAACTAATAGCATAAAACTAAATGGTAGGATTGCAAAGACACAATATCATAAGTCCTCCAAGCCCATATATGCTATGTCCATGACTATATACGGTGTTACGCTGCTATGACATGGCCCGAAGACGATGCTTTATCCTTTCGAGGTACCTCATGTGGTGTTGCCCCACGGTAGCATGGAGTACTTCACTCCTTTATAGTTCTTAGGATCAGCTAGCGCTTGATGCCTTACATGATTGGATCTGCCAGACCCTCCTGGCTTCAATCATCAAACACTGTAATGATGCCATCCTTGATGCTCTCATTTAATGTAGTGTCTTTTGTGAACGAATCCACCAGTATCACCTAGCTCCGAACATCAACTACTACAATGACGACATCCTTGATGCACTCACTCAGTGCTTTATGCATAAGCCGCACAGTTCTCTTCTTACCATTGAAGAGATCATTTGATACCACTGCTGCAGTCGCCTGGTTGTCGCAGTATATCGGTACCATCGGAATCTGTGCACCAACCACTGGAAGATCATACATGAGCTCCCGAAGTCACTCTGCTTCGTCCATACAAGTGCTAGTGCATTGAACTCATATTCCTCTGAGGAATGAGAGAGCCTTGTCTACTTCTTCGGCTTTCACGATATAGCAGCTCCACCTCTAGAGAAGACCTATCCTCCTGTGGACCTTTCACTCTCTGCTTCTGATCACTAGCTTGCATCACTAATGCCTTCCACTACTGTCGGGTAACCACTGTAATGCAGTACATACTTCTGAGTCCTCCTAAGATATCTCATCACTCTCTTCATAGCTTTTCAGTGCTTCACACCTGGGTTGCTCGTGAATCGACTCAGTATCTCCATGGAGAAAGCTATGTCAGGCCTTGTGGCAGTTGTTGTATACATCAGACTCTCGACGACGCTTGAATACTCCAGTTGCCTGACGCTTTCTTAAGATTTGGCTTCAATTTCTTGTCACACCTGTACGGAGTATCTATACCTGAAAGATCCTAATATCCATAGCGTGTGAGCATCTTCTCAATATAATGAGATTGTGATAGCCCACTCTAGTGTCCGTCCGGATGATCTTTATTCCGAGAATAACATCAGCTTCCCTTAAGTCCTTCATACTGAACTTAGATAAGAGTAAATTTTTTGTCTCAGTGACACGTGCTAGATCCGTACCCAGGATCAACACGTCGTCCACGTACAGACAAACGATGACTCATCTCCCATCAGCGAAAACTTGTCCATCTCGCTAACCATGTAGCCTTTTGATCTTCAAATTTCTCATGCCACATCTTGGGAGCTATTTCAGACCGTATAATGATTTCACCAACTTGCAGATTTTATCTTCAAGGCCCTTGACGATGAATCCTTCTGACTGTTGCATGTAAATCTCTTCGGTTAACTCTCCATTCAGGAATGCTGTTTTAACATCCATCTGATGTATAACTAGCTTGTGAATTGCACTCAGAGCAATCAATATCCTGATGGTCGTCATTCGCGCTATTGGAGCATAGGTGTCGAAGCACCTTCTGAGAAAACCCTTTGGCCACCAGCCTTGCCTTGAACTTGTTAATAGTTCCATCGGTCTTCATCTTCTTCTTGAAGATCCACTTGCATCCGATTGGTTTAGCTCCTTTAGGAAGATCGACCGATACCCAAGTGTTGATGGAGGTTATTGAGTCATACTCATAATTTATAGCCTCCCTCCAGCAGACAGCGTCTATGGTCTTCATCGCCTCATCATAGGTAAGCGGATCTGCTTCCTCATGATAGGTGATAAAATCTTTTTCAAAGTCCTTCTGTCTCCTCACTAGCTTAGACACCGGCTCTGCGAGTTCTGGTTCGATCATTGTCTCTGGTATGACAACTTCTTCCAGGACTACATCTTCTATGGAAGCAAAAGCCTCATGTGCACTCACACTATTCTCTGGAATATCCATGATAATAATGTTCTTGTGCCTTACAATTTATCTTCAAAGAATTATGCATCACGAGATTCAATAATATGATTTGATTCAATATCAAGAAACCTTCGAGCATTACTCTTCTCAGCATAACCAAGGAAGATGGTTGTCACGCCCCGATCTCCCGCAGGCTAATCGGCCGTCCCTGCTGGGAACGAATTACCGTTTTCGCGCTCCCGCGGGACGATCGCTTGACCCATCTGGGCGTGATGCCGCACGAGCATAAGCCGCGCCAGTGCAAGGTCGTGGTTCATGCTGGCGGTAAGAGATCTAAGCCACAGAGTCGTACAGATTGTTTGAGTGCAGCAAAATTATAAACACATAGGCGGTTGATAACAAGTTAATTGAGTCGTCAATAGTGAAAGCATTGAATAACACAAGTATAGAAGTAAAGCAATTCTTTATTGATATTGAACAAGTGTTACAGACGGTGCTAGGCCGAGATTACAAGTCGCTCAAGCCTCTCTTTCTGAAACAATAAAAGCGTGCCAAGTGGCTATATTTGTGGAATGATGTACAGGCGATGTTCCAACATTATGTCTTGTATATGTGCTTTAGTTCCGGACGCAACGATCCACTCCAGAGTGATCTCCACGCCTTAGCACGCACGAAGGAGGCATTCGCACCGAACGAGGTTCTTCCGCACCCTGCAAGCAATCTGGTGGGTTATCAGTACATGAATGCACTGGTGGAGAGGCTACTCGCCCGTTTGACAATTCCAAACACGTTCAATAGGTTTCGTGCACCATCTATTAAGTTATCTTTCTATTCTTGCCTTAGGATCAGTTTCATGGCATATATGAAAAGCCTAACTCGTGTGACAGTGCGCCGTGCGAGATAAACGAACACGGCGAGACATACCAACTTACCATCATCATTCCCTGTCCAAGGAAACCAAGTTAATTCAAACACGAGCAGCATATATATAATGAGTCCAGGGCAATAACATATGCAAATATAAGCGTTGTGGCGAGATTCTATTTCGGGTGCACGAGCATGCAGTTTATCCAAAAGTCTTGCAGAATAGGTTCCAGTGTTCAATTATGTTCGAGTGTGTTAATAATCATATCCGATCAAGTGTCTCAATTTATTGGATGTGATGCAATGACTCGCACGCGGATTGTCGCTAAGCGATGATGACTTATCTATATGAACATGAGTCGTTAGCATAGCCATTATGGACATAGTTGCAATAAGACGATGGTTCCGATGCCCCGACAACTGATCAAACTTATCCGTGCTAGGAACAAACTAGCGCGACTACCGAATCTCCTCCTAGGCCGGATCGGTCCTGGTGCCCCGGTGCCCCGTCCGAGGAAATCAAGCTTGTGCACAAGCGTCCGCGACTGAATGAGTTCTTTTATTTGTTCTTTCATTATTCTGAGTAAACGACAATGGTTGTAGGCGCAGGTCATGATCCTCGCTACAAGCCATCCCAGACCATTCCTGACTCAGTGGTTCATTTGTTACGAATTTCACACAAGTTGACATAAAAATCCATGATTTATGTTCAGATGTAACTTGACATGATGCATTCCCTGGTTCGGGGATTGCCTTGGCGACCTAACGGTCCCAGATACTTGCAGGTTCATATTGCACAAAAGGACTATTCGATAGTCTTCTGGCTAACAAGATACATACACGATACATGATAGTGTTACTTGATTGTGGCATAATTTGTGTGACAAGCACTGGATCGAGGCAACATTACAAGTTAACATATAAGCAGGCAAGCATGCATTCATAAGAAAACTTAAGCATTTACGTTGGCTCGGGTCTAAGGGTGAACCTGAGGAGTAAAACTGTACAGGACATACCGAGCAACATAATCCAGGGTCGTGTAGTGTAGCAAGTGAAGCAGTGCACTACGAAGAGCATATGTATATTGTTCTACTCAAGACATAGTGGGGTCTACTTGCACAAGGCAAAGGTAGCATGCGAGGGTCCATATATATATAAGCAATAATTCATTTCCATGTTCTAACACAAGCAATACAAGTTGGGATTATTTTCTTAGCTAGGTGTGTTGTATTCTCATTAGCATGCAGGGGGTGATTCACCTGGCGACTAGCATGAAACATCCATATTTTAAGTGTGTTGGCTATGCAAAGACAAGTTCATCGTAGCCACCCACCTTAGCGATGATTCGCCTCTGTCGAGCGATACTCCGAGCTAGCCTCTGAAAGCCTAAGCCGGAACTCCTGAAAAACCAAGTGTGGAAATCCTTTGCCTCAAAAGTGCCTCTGACGTTGCACTTTTGCCGTTTGAATTGGCAGTCCGCTTGAGCGAAACGAGTCGTTACAATGGTCTTCGTAATCCTCGTGCCCAGCTTCTGTATATTCAAGTCTGGGAGCTTCACATATGCAGACACCCCCACACTCGAATGACATTCAAGTTGGGTCTGACTTTGAACAATAGTTCATGAGGAGTGACATCAAAAGTTGCGTACGGCACTCTGTTCAGGATGAACGTAGCCGTCAACGCAGCTTCTCCCCAGAAGCAGTTTGGAAGACCCTCAGTCAACAACATTGAGTTCATCATCTCTGCCAACGTCCTGTTCTTCCTCTCATATACTCCATTTAATTGAGGAGAATATGAAGCAATCGTCTCATTGACAATTCCAAGTTCTTTGCGGTACAATGCGAATTCAATAGACCTATATTCTCCGTCTCGATTACTTCTAAGTCTCTTGAGTTATTGTCCTGTCTGATTTTCAGCCTCAGCCCTGCACTCCTTGAACTTCTCGAACGCTTCGTCTTTTGACTTGAGCAGATAGACGAACACATACTTTGAGTAGTTGTCGATGAATGTAATGAAATACTTTATCTTGGCCATTGTGGAGAACTTTTTGAAGTCACAGATATCTGAGTGCACAAACTCCAAAAGATATGTACTTCAGTTTATCTGCTTGAACGATTTTCTTGTGATCTTTGTCTGCACACAGATCTCACACTTTCTACCTCCTTACCTCCATATTTGGAGATAAGCCCTAGACTAGACATCATACGGTACAGAGTACATGTCCTAGTCTGAGGTCCCAAAACTCTTATAATGAGACTCCACTCACAAGCAGAAGCTCGAACATCCATTTGATACATAACGCCTTATCAAAGTATGTCTCCTGCTAATTTATCACCATTTGGCAATCATGAATGTTCACCCAAGTCTGCAACAGACTTCCTGAGTTCAGGTCCTTGGTAATCACTGGTACTATGCTACATCCCTTCTTTGACTGTAACTTCTCGAAGTCCAGAACCATTGTCCCGATCCCCAGATCCTCAGGTTGATCTTTGCTTGCCATCGAGACCTCTACCAATGATAGGTTCGACCTTGGTGACCAGCTCTTCCTAGAGCACACGTGGTTTGATGCACCAGTTTCCATCCACTGATTAGTAACCACGCCAGATGACTTAACCTGCGCAATCATAGCAACAAATTTAAGTAATGAAAGTAACCAAGTTAAGCTTTTACCTTGTTATTTTGGTTTGAAATTGGATCTGCAATCTTTTTTATCACGGTCCTTCATGCTTGAAGAGACATGCACAAGAATTCACATAACCCTATGTGCATAGACCTTGCTCAGAGCCAGCCGCATGGATGCTTTCATGTTCCAAGTCCAGCCATGCGCCGAGACTCTTATGCATCGAGTTCTGCGATGTGCCGAGAAACGCAATGCACAGATACAACTCACGGATTGTGCCTATCTCCATTTGCCAAGTGCAGCTGACATCTTCGTACGACAACTTGCATCAGACATCTCCATACGGCAACTTGCATAAGATGCCGTCTTCCTTCCTCTTGGAATGTGCGTCTCCAGCGACGCCAGCCTCCAGTTCACCTACATCCATAGGAATGATAGATTCAGGATTTGGCAACACATATCCATCACTTGACAGATGACTCCTTTCTCATCCAAATGATAGAAGTGTAGCCCGTCAATCTTCTCAAGTTTGTTAAAACATGTGTCGAGAAGGTTTGCACGTGTGGTCTCCATCTTTCTCGGATCTTTCTTTGAGATTGTTAGTCCAGAGGCTTAATCAAAGATGGTAGAACAAGAAGTTGAAGCCGAGATCAGGAGTTCACACAAGAGTTCTCTCACTGATATACCTCGATCCAACGGAGATCTTCAGATGGATTGAACAGATGCCAGAAACAAAACTCTGAACGAGCTTGTTAGGAAGGTACAAGATCTTCCTGAACGGAGATCTAAACTCAAGACGAGTGCCACCTCCAGAAACCAACTAGCAGAAACAAGCGTTGTTCTTCCTTACAAACGCAGTTGTAATTGAGATAGAACAATAAACAATAAAATGATAACAACCTTCGTTCTTTCTTGCAAAATGCATTTGCAATCAGACAAAACGATCAAAGAAGAAAAATGAGAAGAAGACATAATAAAATTATTCTTACTAGGATAGTAAAGACCACCGTTGCTCAAAATAATATTCGTCCTCTATCGACGATCTGCTCCTAGGAGCCAGCAAGTTCACAAGAGAACTTCTGGAACGCTCGTAGTCACCTCTTTGTGTGACTCGAACGGATTCCTTTGGACTCCTCTTTCTTAATTTTTGGTGTGTCATAAAAAGTAAAACCTTCACAAGAAAACGTATATAATGTAACTGGATAATTTTAAATAACATAAGAGAAAATTAACAAACATAAAAGGGTGTCTATTATGTCTTACCAAATTTTGCCAAGAGTGATAGACCTTTGTTATCTTCTGCTTCCTCCATTCATCCAATTCGAACACGTTAATCCCATATGCCCTCCCACAAGCATGAGGGTCAATTTTTTTTGGTAATAATAGGATCTGAGAAATTAAGATACCGATTAAATTGGTGAAAGCTTTCTCCACATGTTTCAACTGCATCATTTACCATAAACCTGGTGCTAGTAAAACACATAGGAGGCCTAAAATTGGTAATGGCTACGGATAGTTGCCAGACCACAGACCGTGGTCGCAAACTATACTCGGATAGTAGGTGGTGTTGGGAATCAAGTCTGCTGAAGGGGGGCAGAGTTCGGTTCGAACTCGGTGCCTGGCCGAGTTCATACCGAACTCGGTGTGGTGTTCCAGAATCTTTGAACCGAACTCGGTTCGAGTTCGGTGTCGGCGGCTGCTGTTCGGGTTTTGGAGTTTTTATGTTATATTTTGGACCGTTGGATGCTAGTGGACGGCTGGATCTTATGGTTGGCTATTTTTAGAATTTTCTAACCCTAAAATAGGTTTCTCATCCTATAAATAGGGAGTAGGGTGGAGGCACAAAAAGATAAGCACAAGTTGGAGATTCGGGATGCTCGTCCACAGAAAATATAAGAGAAAGCCCGTGCTTTGCTCTTAGGACTTCGCTTTCCAAAAAGAAGGAAGAAGGAGATCTAATCGAGGAGTCATCAACTTTGGTTGGAGATTGCTACGGGTTGGTGAGTGATTTCAATTGTTATCTTTTGCTTTTCTTCTTGAGAGTGGTGAGGGGGTTGAACCTATTAGGGCAAAGGGTTTAAACATTAGTTTTTTGCTATCTTGTAATTTTATCTGAGTTATAAATGTTGGAATTTGTCCAGGTGACGTAGTCATTGCCATATACTTGTCTTCATCTGTGCTTGGTGTTCGTAGATTGGTTGGTCATCTTAGGTGGGTTGGCAAAACACTTTCGTGACGCGACCAACACGTGGTATCAGAGCGCATGTGTTACAAACATGTGGTATCAGAGCCAGGTTCTTCTCGAGAGGGAAGGTGCAACTATGTCTACAGAGCAGATGAACACTCGTATGATCATCCTCATAGGAGAAAATTGGGCGATTTGGAAGCCAAGGATGGAGGATCTACTCTGGTGCAAGGACTTGCATGGTCCGTTAGAGGGCGACAGCTCAAAGTCGACGGACAAAGGTGCGGATAACTGGTAACGACTGAATCGAAAGGCTGTTGGATTCATCTGCCAATGGCTGGACGACTCGGTGTTTCACCATGTGTTCATGGAGAATTCTGCAAAAGCATTATGGGAGAAGCTGCATTCGTTGTATGAAAGGAAGACGACTGGCAACAAGACGTTTCTGATTCGCTAACTCGTCAACTCGAAGTACACGGAGGATGCACCGGTGGCACAATATTTGAATGAGGTTCAGGGCATCATCATTCAGCTGTCTGCGATGAAGATGGTGATTGAGGATGAGCTTTAGGCCTTTCTGCTTTTCAGTTCTCTGCTGGAAAGTTGGAAGACGTTGGTGGTGTCGGTGAGCAACTCTGCTCCGGATGGAGTTGTCACGATGGAGGCAGTCAAAAACAACTTGTTGAACGAGAAGATGCGACATAAGCAAGTGGAATCACTACAGGAGTCTACTCTGGTGGCTTCCTACGGGAAGGGAAGACCCAAGTCACATGTGAGGACATGGGAAGTTCTCAGGATCTTGCGATTGTGGACCGCAAGGAGGGCTACTGTCACTGTGGCAAAATGAGTCATATCAAGAGGAACTGCATGAAGCTCAAAGCTGAGAAGGCCAAAGGCAAGGATGATCAGGAGGATCTCACAACCATGAGAGATCTCATCATCGCAGAAACTGACGCAGAGGAACCTTATGCCATGTGTCATGATGACGAATGGGTCATGGACACGGGAGCATCGTATCACGCCACCCCATATAGGAGGATCTTCACGTCATACCGCGGTGGCAGGTTTGGACGTGTAAAGATGGGCAACAAGGGAATGACTGTAGTTGTAGGCATCGATAATGTGCACTTGACATCGGAGCTTGGTGAGAAGCTCGTTCTTAAGGATGTGCGACATGTACCGAGTTTGCGCTACAACTTAGTTTCGGTAGGGAGGGTGGCAGATGATGGTTGTCACAGTTTATTTTGTGACAAATATTGGATGCTTACGAAGGGTTTCCAGCACCTGGCTCAAGGAGATTTGTGTTGTGGCATGCACAGGCTCAAGCCGCTGAGGTGTACAAGCAGGCCACAGACACCAGATGGAGGCTCGAAGGGTATTCGACAGGAGGTGGATCATCGAAAACTTGTCTTAGAGGGGCTTTGAGATACTTTGAGGGATATAGAGGATTCGGTTCGTCGAAACAAAGCGACAAATAGTAATGAGTCAAAGATTGAGGGTCAACCTGTCGGTCCCATGACAGCTGGTCGGTCTCCAGGTGGGGATTATTTTACGGATCCAGTTTTGGCGACTGGTGGTTTGCCAAGACTTTACGGAGCAACATTGGTTTCAACAGTTCAAGGCCATGGAGGAGATCAAGGTTTGCAGCAAACTCAATCTGAGGTGGGAGCATCATCATTCGTACAGTTCAAGGAAAGATGTGGGTCATCGACGACATGCACAGTGTGTGATGATTTGCTCGAGGACGCATGTGTATAGGGGAGCTTCAAGTTCGGACACGAAGGTGGGTAGATTTAGGAGTTCGAATATAAGGAGAATCGTATCGTCCGCTTGGTTGGGCCAGCGAAGGGTGAAGAAGCTTGTCGGAACGTTAACACATTTCGGTGGAAGACGGAAGTCAGGGACATGTAGCCAAGACTCACGGTACTGATCGTCAGGGACTTCGGTCTTGGCCGTGTTATTGTTATCGGCAGTATCCTAGTGGTGCAGGAGGTGCTATGCATGGCAGCTAGCGTCGATGTGATGATCGAGGAGCTGGAGATGATGGAAGATGCAAAGCAACTCGGAAGATTGGAGATCAGTGGCATGGGGGAGCAGAATTTCTGTCGTGGGGCGACATGCATGGAGTCCAGTTGAGAAGCCATGGAGCCAACATCTTTCATAAGACTGGAGGGGAAGATTGTTGGGAATCAAGTCTGCTGAAGGGGGCAGAGTTCGGTCCGAACTCAGTCCCTGGCCGAGTTCGGACCGAACTCAGTGTGGTATTCCAGAACCTTTGAACTGAACTCGGTCCGAGTTTGGTGTCGGCGACGACTGCTCGAGTTTTGGAGTTTTTATGTTATATTTTGGACCGTTGGATGTTAGTGGACGGCTGGATCTTATGGTTGGCTATTTTTAAGGTTTTAAACCCTAAAATAGGTTTCTCATCCTATAAATAGGGAGGAGGGTGGAGGCACAAAAAGAGAAGCATAAGTTGGAGATTCAGGGTGCTCGTCCACAGAAAATCTAAGAGAAAGCCCATGTTTTGTTCTTAGGACTTCGCCATCCAAGACAGAAGGAAGAAGAAGATCTAATCGAGGAGTCGTCAACTTTATTTAGGTAGATTGCTACGGGTTGGTGAGTAATTTTAATTATAATCTTTTGCTTTTCTTCTTGAGTGTGATGAGAGGGTTGAACTTATTACAGCAAAGGATTTCAATATTAGTTTTTTGCAATCTTGTAATTTTATCTGAGTTATAAAGGTTGTGATTTGTCTAGGTGACATAGTCACCGCCATATACTTGTCTTCATATGTGCTTGGTGTTCGTAGATTGGTTGGTCATCTCAGGTGGGTAGGCAAAACGCTTTCGTGACGGGACCAACGCGTGGTATCAGAGCGCACATGTTCCCAACAAGTGGTATCAGAGCGCACGTGTTACCAACAGGTGGGAGAGTATGAAGTCTTTCGAGGCCAGATGCTAAGATGGAGTTGGATCATTGGGCACTTGAAGCGGCAACCGGCATGCAACCACGTCGACTCCAATGCGGTCATCCACTTCTCAGCGACAACGAGAGGGAATGAGGAGGGATGAAGAGCGTGAAGAAGGATCCTCTCCTTGCATTCGACACCGACATCGTCGGAGATGTCGAAGAAGAAGTAATCGGTGGCGGGGAGGTCGGTGGCGGTGAAGAAGATGTCGAAGGAGGTGATGTGGCTGCGGATGACATTGTAGGAGTCGTCAGGACGAGGTAAAAACAGCGTAAAGGGAGAGGGAATCCATGGTTTCGTAGATGAAGGAAGTGGCAGCGGAAGATGAGGGATCCATGGAGATGAAAAGAGAAGTAAAGAATTAGGTAGTTTGGAGAGACTAAAGAGGGGGTGTTCTTTTCGCCCAAAGTATTATAGAAAATTTTATTTGCCGCCCAAATATTGATGGGATATGAATACAATTTTAGAAACTGCCCAAATATTGATGGGATATGAACAAAATTTTAAAAATATTAGCAACATTATATTCCGTTGCCCAACTACTGATGCAACATATAACAAAATTTAAAAATATTTAGCAACGTTATATTCCGTTGCTATAGGTAAAATCACATTCGCAACAGCATAATTCATTATTAACCTTAACATGCCTGATTAAAACATTAGCTAAAAAATATAGATGATTTAGCAATTACGTCATCGTTGCCTAATCACTTTCTCATTTTTGGCAACGTAGTTATGGCAACGACAAAAGTTTTGTTGCAAATATTTGTGTTTAAAAATGACAAAAAGGGTTACAGAAAAGGTTTATTATCAACAAAAATGTTGCGTTGCTAAAACATTTCTTGCCTTATGGGATATTTATTGTAGTGTTAGTTGTTATGTGAGATGTGATACTAGCATGCTTAGTTAATTTTCTTATAATTACTTCTATCCAACATGACTAGTTGTTTAGCTAAAATATTAGTTGTCACTATGAAATCATTTATCTTCTATTATATGACACAATTGTCTATGCATGCTTTATATCTTTGAGTAAACTTTATTCGTCAAGAATTAGAAATTCTGAATTTTGATGTTGCATGATGTTGTAATTAGCATATATACCTGTTAAATCTAAGTTATTTAAAGTTAAGATTATTTTTGGCTATAAGCCGAAAGGGCCCTTCTGTCAAAAAAGTGTAAAAAGCCTAAGCGACACGGTACTTATGTGTCTTCGGACCATAGCTATCTGGGATCCGGCCCCTACAGCTAACCCAAGATGATCAGCATTTTATTGAATAATAATTTGTTAAGGTATATTTGTAATTATTTTCATAATACAACAGTGAATCAGAGCCCTATTTTTTGTTTTAAAGTTAACAACTTTTAGTATAGATTGTGACACTATGACCTTTGGTAAACATTGCTAGTCACTTTGCGTATTTCTAGTTGTTTCTGAACTATGTCACTTAGTTTAAATTTGAGTTTAGACTTTGGCTAGTTGCAACGATATGCATATTTTCTTTTCTACTACATGACTTTTGTAGTGTTTAAATCCTTTCATGATGCCTATATAGCTTGATATTTCCTATCTTTTGAGATTTATTTGACTTATATATTTAAGTTGGGCAATTTTTTAATTGTCTCCCATATGGCAAAATTGTTGCCCAATGTTTTTATAGTAATTTTATGCTATTAATATATTTGCATCTAGTTACCTTTAATTGGTAAGTATTCATGTCATTATTCTACATGATTCCTTATAGTGATATTCTAGCTACTTACTCCTAATTTACCACATGATCATAATATATGCTTTATGTTACTCACATTGTCTTCATGATATATTCTTTATTTGCGGGGGAGCCGTAAAGTATATATTTTGACAAAGGAGGAGAAAAATGTCAAATATGTGCATATTCGCTAATATCTCATGTACTGCGGGAGAGCTTATGCACATGTAGAAGCTTAGGTAATATCAGATGTATCAACATCTCCTATTACGGGAGAGCTTAATTTTTTTTTATCATGTCAACGGGGGAGAAGTAAGTTTAAGTATATGTTTAAGTAGTATACTTATAGTAATTTGTGCTTATTGGTTTTGATATATGCATCCATTATATCAAACTTAAACTTAATTGATTTGCCATAATAAGAAAGGTGGAGATTGTTAGCCCAATATTTAAGTTAAGTTTTTGAATATAGCTAATCGATTAAGTTTAGCATTATGATAATCGATCAATCACTATAGTAAATTCTACTTAAACTCAACATTGTCCAGATATGCATTAATGTTGTAATATTTGTTTTAGTATATTGCTTTGTTCATCTAATATGTACTTACAGAAAGCAATAAGCAAGACAAGCATGGACATATGCAACAAAGAAATGACGATGAGCCAATGACGGCCTTATCTCAGATGATTTCTCTAAACTGCCTACGATATCTCCGGAGCCTCGCACTCGGGGGGTTCCTCTGCCCGGTCAGCGAACGGGGGTCGAGGGGACAACGCCCCTCGTGGAGATTCGGGGGCGAAGCCCCCAAAAGTTATTCAGATTTCCAGATCTTTTTATCTTTGGACAACTTCTGTCAAAGAAAAAGGTGTCTTCAAGACATCAAACACTTCAGAATGGCGTCATCAAGTACTCTTAGTTTGTTATGTATTTTTTATTTATTTTATGGGACCAATTGTACATCGGGTCGCACTGGCACTAGGGAGCTCAAACCCATATTAAACTTGAACCCGACCCAACTCAACCAATATGAAACCTGAACCCAACATTCTGGAATGAGGACAACTGAACTCGGACCGAACTGGGTTGGAGACCGATCTCGGTCTGCCAAAATCAGAAATAATGCTTGCTGGTAAATCCCTAATTTTGTGGCTCCAACGTTCAAAATTTTAAATACTAGGGTACCGAATTCTGGTCGAACTCTGTCCCAGAATACTCTATAAATAGACTTGGATTTCTCCATTCTTACTCACTCATCTCTTCTCATTCTTTTTATCCATTAGTGAGTAAACCTCAGAGCCTTAACCTTCCTATCTCCAAGATCAAATGTCCAGCCTTCTAGTGCCAAGTGCGATATCGGTTAGAAGTCTATCAGAGTTGTAAGAGCTTGGCTCAACAAGTTTTCTCTTTAGCTTTGAAGTCAGCAAGCCTTCGTATCAAGGCTTGTGGTTGTAAGAAGTTGCAAGCCTTCAGATCAAATCTTGTGATAAACTATTGGTGATTATAGTGGATACAACTGTGAGTAAGAGTTCTCGAGACTGGACTAGTCCTCTCAGAGAAAAATCGGTATACATCGCGGTATTTGCATTTTCTTTCTCTTAACTCTATTGCTCTATATATCTGCTTTACATATTGTTATTAGTTGGTAGCTGTCTTTACTTTGCATCAATTTTTTAATTGGATAGATTATTCTGCTGCACTCTATTCATCCCCCTCTAGAGTTGCCTTACGGTCCTACAGGGTTATGCGCCCACAGCAGAATGCACAGAAAAAGAAGCGTGCCACATCAGACTTCAAGTGCATGAGGGCTTATGGGAGCAAAAACTGTGATGGCAAATTGTCACTCCCCGTTTCGGATATACGTATTTGGAACGTATTTTTATTTTAGCATGGTTGCATGTGCATGGAGACTAGACCCATTCTTTGGTTTAACCTGGTTCATGGTTTATTTTGTGGGTTGGTTCAACTCATGAGAGTCTTTGGTTCAACCTCAAACCTTAGCATATATAAACCAACATTTCTTCTCTCTCTTCACTTAATTTCCCCCCCCTTTCTTAAGCTTTCTCTCTCCATTTTATAGGCAAGTACACCTTGCATGAGAAATGGATAAACCCTCCATATTATTATTCTATTATGTTTATTATATGTTTCTAAGCACTATTAGTTCTTGAATTTTTCTGTTTTGATGGATGGATTAGTGTAGATCTATATTTCTAACTTTGGTTTTTATTGGGTTTTATGAGTTTTTCTTGGTTTTGATCTAATAAACTTGTGTCTTCAAAAACCAGTTTTTGCTACATGTTAGATCTTTCGATTTAGAGCATTTTAGCTTTTGGTTTACCTAATATGGACTTAAAATGAGTTTTTTACGAAGAAAATAAGATTTCAGTTTTTTGGAGTTCTTGCCATGGCCGAACCTGCTATTGGAGAAGACGAAGTCTTCATGCGGCTAGCGAGCTATACGACTGAGAGTGTTATGCGGGCCGAGAGGGTTATGCGGCTGAACTCTTGCCGCATACTGACAGCATGCGTCCATCTTGTTGGATGCATGACTGCTGATCTACACAAGTGTCCTTGAACACTTTGTGCATTTACATGCTGAACGAATGATAAATTTGCTAAGTCCAAAAGACACTCCATGCGACATCGAACTTATACGACAAGCAGAGTATGCGTCCACCATCCCTTGGATGCATGACTCTGAACTTTGGCACATCTTTGACTCATCCTTGGCTCGTCTTTTTATAGTTTTGTCTTTTCTTCTAGCACACATTATGTCACATCACTGACACTTTATTTATTTTATGTTGCTTCATCGCTTATCCCGAGTAGTAGACCTTAGACCTGACTCCATTTGGCATGACTCCACGCGGCATGACTCCGTGTGACATGACTTTATGCGGCCAGGATTGTCATGCTACCTGATTTCTCATGCGGCGAGGATTGTCATGTAGCCTGACTTCTCATGCGACCATGATTGTTATGCGGCCTAGAGACTCATGCGGCCCTTCTTGTTTGATCAAATGATTTCTTGATTCATGTGACCCAATGTATAATTGGTAATTTGACTCGAATACTGTATCTGTGCTGATACTACTATTGCCTGATAATTATTCATATTTTTATGTGCGTCGAGATACGACACATCTGTCACGTGTTATTGATTATATTTGGGTTGTGCATCGAGAATGTCTCCAAATTTCTGAACTTGTGATATTATAAATATGAACATTGTTTTTCCAGCACGGGCATGATATGGGAGTCGAACTACCAAAGCGTGGCTAGGATTTTTGATTGTATGAATATTGCATACACGCTCGGGTGAATCCAGATTTGACTTCCATGGATTCGTATCTAGCGTGCCCGTACCTTGTATGACATCTTAAGGGAAATCCTCATGTGACCACGCCTTGAGATTTCAGATACAACCTAGGGCTAATTAGGTAACGAAAAGTGATAGTAACATTGGAGGGAACAGTATCTCGAGATCATGCCAATGAACCTTCCCACAGAGATTCATTCGAAGTGCGTTGTGGGTTGGCCACCACAGATACTGTATATCATTTGCATTAGTGTAGTGCAGTATCTGACTTATTTTTATTTTGAGCCATTGTTTCAATATAGGAACACTGGAACCGCTAATACCATATTTTTAGCACAGTGGCCCTACGAGGGACTGGTGCATCCTGCAAGTGCTTATTTTATTATATTGGTACGATTACCTCATGTTCGGCTCTGACGTGATCTGAGGGTACTTATTATGCATTATTCTGAGATAACCTCAGACTACACAAAATAGCAAGCCGTACAAATGATTGACCGATATAAGAAATAAAATTGTTTGTGGTTGCATTATTTCAGCTATTAGCCTAGGGAAATGGACTATCATAGTGTGAGGGTTCAACCCTTGTCCTTGTTTGGTTGAAGGGTTGAGCCTTAGCGCTAGGATATGCCATGGACCTAAGTTACGACACTGAACTTAAGTAATATTATATTATTTTTCTTGGTTTTTTGTTTCTCTATTTCGTGCTTCCTTTGTGGTACTTGCTATTTGGGGTCTAACCCCACTGGTTTTGTATGTCCAGGTATCGAGCCAGCACCTGAGGATCCAGTATTCTTTTTCCCATCTGATCTTCCCGTTCCACCTAATGGGAACCTTCCAGCTTTTTCAACATCGCAAGATGGCCAGACACAACTGTTCCAATTCTTCCAAATGATGATACAGGAACAGAGACAGCAAGCAGCAGAACAGAGATAAGAGTTCCTAGCAGCACTTGAAAGGATGGCTGCAAAGACTACTTTACCAGCTCAAACACTAGCTCCAGTACCTCGAGCTAGAGTTGGTTCAGTAAAGGACTTTGTACAGATGGGTCCGAGGCCGTATAAAGGCATTGAGAGCCCAGAGGAAACTACCAACTGGATCACTCACACTCGAAAATTATTAGAGGCATCGCAGCTACCTGCAGACCTATGGATGATGGGTGTAAGGACACATCCAGGACCAATAAGGACACAGCAAGGAGGACCTATCAGACGTCCTTTGGAACAACAACAACAACAGTATCAACACAGAGCCGGACCGTACCAGATTTCGAAAAAGCCCCAATGTAATTATTGAGGGAGACGCGGGCACATTTTGAGAAATTGTCGGAACCGCTTAGGACAATGTATAAGGTGTGGTTCCGAACAACATTTGGTAAGAGACTGTCCAATGCAACAGACAGTGACACGTTCACCGCCAGTACAGAAGCTAGCACTTCCAGCACCGAAGTCAGCTCAGCAAATGATGAGACTAGGAGCACCTCGACCTCCAGCAGCAGGGAGATTTCAACGAGGACCACCGTTACCTGCACAGGAGGATCAACTCGCGAGGACCAGACAGGGACAACCATAGTGGAACGGACAAGCTTTTGCAATGGAAGTGGATGACATGAATCAGGAGATTGATGTCATAGCAGGTATCACTCTTGACTCCTTAATAAAATATAGTTGAATGACATTAACTGTACGCTAGCATAAGAAGATAATGTTTATTCAGACTATAGAACTTAGGGGCTATACCCCTATTTGGTCGACTAGCGACTTGTACAAGGAGTTGGTATGACAACTGTAGAGACTGGATGAGTCTTATCTTCTTTATGAACTTGAACTATTTTGTAACTTCTCTCATCATAATCTAGCATACTTATATTCTCGGTACTATCTTGACTTATGCTGCTATTTTATAGCCTAGTTTTGCAAGCTTATTCTTTTATCAAGCTTGTTCATGATATATGTATTAGTGGATGCATACATTAATACATTTCAGAATCAGTGTATTATGGTCCGATCAACCATAGTGCGCTTAATTCGTCCTTCGCAATACTACTTTACGTGGATTGAGATACATAGTTGACTAGTAGACGAATATACTTAGACATGTCTGGCATATCGCATCGGTTACATAACTGTACTGATACGAGCATGTGAATAGGAATTACCAAAACATGATTTCAACCCGCAACCGCCTTGACGATTCCTAATTGAATTCTTTAAAACTCCTTGAACCTCGTACTTGTATTCTATCACCTTCCCCTGGAATTCTTTATTATTTCTCTCCGTCTTTCCTTACTTCGGAAAGACGAAACCTCGTGCTTGGTATAAGTTTGATATGTAGATAGTACTAGATATACCCCATAGGCCAATCACATTATTTGATGATTACTTTCCGTACTTAAAAGTATATCATAGGTGATATATTTTGTGTAAACTTTGAGGATTGAATAACATGATTAAATAAATAGATGGGTAAATTCTAAGTTGGGTAGAAATTGCATTATTAAACTTGAGGTAAATTCTTTTAGATTGTGATCAAGTAAGATTAGATAGAGAACCCTACCCTATTTTAATTTCGAGGACGGGATATTACGATGTGGTGATCGTCTATATGTTCCCAATGGAGAGATTCGACAGGAGCTGATGGCAGAAGCTCATAATTCGATATATTCTATTCATCCTGGAGGCACCAAGATGTATCGTGATTTACGACAGCACTTTTGGTGGCATGGAATAAAAAGAGAGAGAGAGCTCGCTTTGTAGCTAAATGTTTGGTATGTCAGCAAGTAAAAGCGGAACACCAGAGAACAACAGGGTTATTGCAACCACTCTCGATTCCAGAATGGAAGTGGGAGCACATCACTATGGACTTCATCACGGGTTTTCCCAAGAGTCCAAGTGGTAGAGATGCAGTATGAGTAATAGTAGATAGACTCACCAAGTCAGCCCATTTCTTGCCTTTTAGAGTTGGCCAAACTACAGAAGCTTTGGCTGACTTATATATGAGGCAGATCGTGAGGTTGCACGATATACCAGTCAGCATGGTATCATACAGGGATTCACGCTTTACATCGCACTTTTAGAGAAGCATGCAAGAGAGTCTTGGAACTCGTCTAAAGTTCAGTACATCTTATCACCCGCAGACAGATGGGCAGTTAGAACGTACTATTCAGACATTGGAGGATATGTTGAGGGCTTGTATGTTAGACTTTGGAGGATCATTGGAGGACCACCTACATCTTGTGGAGTTTTCTTACAACAATAGCTATCAGGCTAGCATCCAAATGACTTCGTTTGAAGCATTGTATGGAAGGAAGTGTAGGTCTACTGTGTGTTGGAGTGACGTGGGAGAACGTCAGATTTTGGGACCAGAATTAGTGGTTAACACCATTGAGACAGTTAAGAAAATACAAGAACACTTGCGAGCAGCGCAAGACAGACAGAAGCAATGGGCAGACCTTCATCATCGTCCCTTGGAGTTTAAAGAGGATCATGTCTTCTAAAGGATATCACCTACCAGAGGCACCATTCGATTCGGAGGGCACGACAAGTTGAGTCCAAGGTACATTAGACCATTTGACGTACTAGAGAGAGTGGGAGAAGTGGCGTATCGACTTGCGCCACCACCTTCACTTGAGGGAGTACACGATGTATTCCATGTATCGCAGCTGGCGCGGCAAGTTGAGTCCAAGGTATATTAGACCATTTGACGTGCTAGAGAGAGTGGGAGAAGTGGCGTATCGACTTACGCTACCACCTTCACTTGAGGGAATACACGATGTATTCCATGTATCGTAGCTCAAGCGATATATGGCAGACATCAGTCATGTTCTCGACCATTCAGAGATCACCATTAGGCCGAGTTTGTCATATCAAGAGCAACCCGCGGGAATCCTCGATCGTCGAGAAAATGTATTGAGGAACTAGTCTATTCCCTTGGTCCGCGTGGCATGGAGGCATGGCGCGCTAGGAGAATCTACTTGGGAGCGCGAGGACGACATGCGCCAACATTTTTCGAACCTATTCATTGACCAAGGTATGAAATTACTTTATTAATTTATACCTTATACCATCCTTGACTTTCTACCGTAGCTTAGTTTTAATTTCGAGGACGAAATTTTTATAAGTTGGGTAGAATGTAAAACCCCTAATTCTGAAAACTATATTAATTATTTATTTATAATAGTTATGAGCTAAATAGAGGAGATATATTTTTATTTTGAGAGGTTTGTGCATTTAAGGGATTTATGGAGCCATTATAAATTTTTTCTAATTTATTCCATGTAGAAGACCCTTTGGACAGATGCTAGCTTAATGGTATGCACCAATATAGTTTTAGAATTATATATTATATATATATATATATAATTAATTAATTAAAAAAGAAATTTCCTATTGGATCTCAACCCGAAACCCAAAACCCTCTATCCTAGACCCACTATTTAACCCCTACCCGGACCCGTTAGGAGAAGAAATATCAACAACAGCAGTTGTCACGCCCCGATCTCCTGCAGGCAAATCGGCCGTTCCCGCTAGGCGGGAATCACCCTCGCCAGCGCTCCCGCGGAAGGATCGCTTGACCCATCCGGGCGTGATGCCGCACGAGCGTGAGCGATGCCCGTGCAAGGCCGTGGTCCATTGGCTGGCGGTAAGAGTTCTAAGCCACAGAGTCGCACAGATTGTCCGAGTGCAGCGGAGTCATGAACGCATAGGCGATTGGTAACAAGTTCACTGAGTCGACATAATATAGCGGAAGCATTGAAACACAAGTTGAAGTAAAGCAAGCCCTTTATTGATATAAACATGTGTTACAGGCGGCGCTTAGCCGAGATTACAAGTCGCTCAAGCCTCTCTCTTTGAAACAATAAAAGCGTGCCAAGTGGCTACAATTGTAGAATAATTGTACAGGCGATGATCAGGCAATGTTCACAACATTATGTCTTGTATATGTGCTTCAGTTCCGGACGCAGCGATGCTTCAGAGTGATCTTCACGCCTTAGCACGCACGAAGGAAGCATCCGCACCGAACGAGGTTCTCCCGCACCCTGCATACAAACTGGTGGATTATTAATACATTGAATGCACTGGTGGGGAAGCTACTCGTCCGCTCGACAAATCCAAACACGTCCTCTAAGTTCCGTGCACCAACTATTAAGTTGTCTTTCTAGTTGCCTTAGGATCAGTTTCATGCAAATATTGAATAGCCTAATCCGTGTGGCAGTGCGCCGTGCGACATGAGAGGAAACACGGCGAGACTTACCAACTTACCATTCACCTTCCCTGTCCAAGGCAAACATTATTAATTCAAGCACGGCAAGTATAAACATTCAGGGGCAATAGCATATGTAACACTAGAGTCGTTATATCCAGATCGTTCAGGTGTTCTGTTGATGCGATGCAATGACTCGCATGCAGATAGCCGCTAAGCGAGGATGACTTATCTATATGAACAGTAGTCGCTGGCATAGCCATAAAGGACAGGTGTAGCATATGAAAGAAAATGAAATACAACGCACGGATCAGGAGCACTACTGGTCATTCCTTCCGAGTCAGGCGGCTACTTAGTCTGGGAGCAAGAATGGCGTGAATGATAAGTTCACAGGTGCTACACGCCATTCTGCCTGAAGCAGGCAGACTAACAGGGTTCCTGTCCGGATCGGATCGGCACGGTGCCCCGGAGACCGTCCGCAGGAACAGAGATCAGGAAAATCTTACTTGAAACAAGTTATTCGCGATATGCAGGACAGGGTCAGGTGCAAGAACAAGTTCGAGGCAGGATATATATATATGGAACAAGTTCGAGTCAGGATATATATATAGAACTTGTTGAGGCAGGATCGTTGATTTAGTAGTTTGCTCCACGAGCTGTGATTCAGGGATTTATTCATTCGGGGTGCAAATTCACTGGTTCGGAAATTGCCTTGGTGACTTAACGGTCCCGGATACTTGCAGGTTTATTCAGGCACGGAACGACTACTTAGTAGTCTTCCGGGGTTTGGATGAAAACAAGACAACATACAAGCAGACAAGCATGCAATTGTATAAATACAACATTCACGTTAGCTCGGGCCCGAAGGTAAGCCGAGGAGCGAGATCGTTAGGGACTTCCCGAGCAACACGTTCTAGGGTAGCATGCGAGGGTCTAAACATATATATAAACAATGTTTCATTTCCATATTCTAGCATAAGCAATACAAGTTGGGATTATTCCCTTAGCTAAGTGCGTTAGATTCACCTAGCGACTAGCATGTATCATTTCTAGATTTTATGTGTGCTGGCTAAGCAAAGACAAGTTCACCGTAGCCACCCACCTTAGCGATGATTCGCCTCGGTAGAGCGATACGCCAAGCGAGCCTCTGAAAGCCTAAGCCGGATTCCTGTAGGGACAAGTCTGGATATCCTTTGCTTCTCGTTTGAGGCAAAGTGGGTCGGGACAGTTGTACTTTTGCCATTTGAAACGGCAGTCCGCTAGAACGGAACAGGGTGTTACATCCTACCCAACTCAGAAAAAGTCTCGTCCTCGAGACTTACTGAGGACAAGCAGTATGTTTCAATCAATTTTGATTTAACGATACAAGGCTGAGGCAAACCTATACAAGTCGTTGTACTTATTTATTTGGATATTCACTTGCACAAGCATCGAGATCAGCATATCGCTTAGTCTGGATCGTGCGCACTTTCGAAGTGCACTTCTAACGTGAGAACGTCAACCAGCTTAGTGATAGTGAAGTCTTAGCACTCGAGTTTCACCTTTTCTTAAGTCTTGGATGGTGCACAAGTTCAAGGCGTCCCTCAAACATATGCATTCAATCAAACTTAGGGATAGTTAAATCGGACAAGTTACTAGCGATAATCTCAAGGGTTCGCACAGGTTGGCACAAAGGCTACTCGCAGCATGATATCATACAAGCAATCATATCATTCAAAACGTATTTTGAAAGTAATAGACTTATTGGTGGAACATCCCA
Source organism: Iris macrosiphon (assembly GCA_036927795.1). Lineage (NCBI taxonomy): Eukaryota > Viridiplantae > Streptophyta > Magnoliopsida > Asparagales > Iridaceae > Iris > Iris macrosiphon. The sequence goes on along the minus strand of JAYESA010000012.1, from coordinate 56,501,130 downwards.
TCGAGGCATTGAGAGAGAGCGTGCACATAACCCCCGAACGAGCTTTCGAAACTGAGATAATCGAATTAAAGTTCAAAGGCGTAGAAGCCAGGCTCTGATACCACTATGTCACGTCCCGATCTCCCGCAGGCAAATCGGCCGATCCCGCTATGCGGGAATCACCCTCGCCAGCGCTCCCGCGGAACGATCGCTTGACCCATCCGGGCGTGATGCCGCACGAGCGTAAGCTACGCCCGTGCAATGTCGTGGTCCATTGGCTGGCGGTAAGAGTTCTAAGTCACAGAGTCGCACAGATTGTCTGAGTGCAGCGGAGTCATGAACGCATAGGCGATTGGTAACAAGTTCACTGAGTCGACATAATATAGCGGAAGCATTGAAACACAAGTTGAAGTAAAGCAAGCTCTTTATTGATATAAACATGTGTTACAGGCGGTGCTTAGCCGAGATTACAAGTCGCTAAGCCTCTCTCTCTGAAACAGCAAAAGCGTGCCAAGTGGCTACAATTGTGGAATAATTGTACAGGCGATGATCAGGCAATGTTCACAACATTATGGCTTGTATATATGCTTCAGTTCCGGATGCAGGAATGCTTCAGAGTGATCTCCATGCCTTAGCACGCACGAAGGAAGCATCCGCACCAAACGAAGTTCTCTCACACCCTGCATACAAATTGGTGGATTATCAGTACATTGAATGCACTGGTGGGGAAGCTACTCGCCCGCCCGACAAATCCAAACACGTCCTATAAGTTCCGTGCACCAACTATTAAGTTGTCTTTCTAGTTGCCTTAGGATCAGTTTCATGCAAACATTGAATAGCCTAATCCGTGTGGCAGTGCGCCGTACGACATGAGAGAAAATACGGCGAGACTTACCAACTTACCATTCACCTTCCCTATCCAAGGCAAACATTATTAATTCAAGCACGACAAGTATAAACATTCAGGGGCAATAGCATATGCAACACGAGAGTCTTTATATCCAGATCGTTCAGGTGTTCAGTTGATGCGATGCAATGACTCGCATGCGGATAGCCGCTAAACGAGGATGACTTATCTATATGAACAGTAGTCGTTGGCATAGCCATAAAGGACATGTGTAGCACATGAAAGGAAATGAAATGCAACGCACGGATCAGGAGCGCTATTGGTCATTCCTTCCGAGTCAGGCGGCTACATAGTCTGGGAGCAAGAATGGCGTGAAGGATAAGTTCACAGGCGCTACACGCCATTCTGCCCGAAGCAGGCAGACTAACAGGGTTCCTGTCCGAATTGGATCGGCCCGGTGCCCCGGAGACCGTCCGCAGGAATAGAGATCAGGAAAATCTCACTTGAAACAAGTTGTTCGCGACATGCAGGTCAGGGTCAGGTGCAAGAACAAGTTCGAGGCAGGATATATATATATATAGAACAAGTTCGAGTCAGGATATATATATAGAACTTGTTGAGGCAGGATCGTTGATTTAGTAGTTTGATCCACGAGCTGTGATTCAGAAATTTATTCATTCGGGGTGAACATTCATTGGTTGAGAAATTGCCTTGGTGACCTAACGGTCCCGGATACTTGCAGGTTTATTCAGGCACGGAACGACTACTTAGTAGTCTTCCGGGGTTTGGATGAAAACAAGGCAACATACAAGCAGACAAGCATGCAATTGTATAAATACGACATTTACGTTAGCTCGGGCCCGAAGGTAAGCCGAGGAGCGAGATCGTTAGGGACTTCCCGAGCAACACGTTCTAGGGTAGCATGCGAGGGTCTGAACATATATATAAACAACGTTTCATTTCCATGTTCTAGCATAAGCAATACAAGTTGGGATTATTCCCTTAGTAAAGTGCGTTGGATTCACCTAGCGACTAGCATGTATCATTTCCATATTTTATGTGTGCTGGCTAAGCAAAGACAAGTTCACCGTAGCCACCCACCTTAGCGATGATTCGCCTCGGTAGAGCGATATGCCAAGCGAGCCTCTGAAAGCCTAAGCCGGATTCCTGTAGGGACAAGTCTGGATATCCTTTGCTTCTCGTTTGAGGCAAAGTGGGTCGGGACAGTTGCACTTTTGCCATTTGAAACAACAGTCCGCTAGAACGGAACGGGGTGTTACATCCTACCCAACTCAGAAAAAGTCTCGTCCTCGAGACTTACTGAGGACAAGCAGTACGTTTCAATCAATTTTGATTTAACGATACAAGGCTGAGGCAAACCTATACAAGTCGTTGTACTTGTTTATTTGGATATTCACTTGCACAAGCATCGAGATCAGCATATCGCTTAGTCTGGATCGTGCGCACTTTCGAAGTGCACTTCTAACGTGAGCACGTCAACCAGCTTAGTGATAGCGAAGTCTTAGCACTCGAGTTTCACCTTTTCTTAAGTCTTGGATGGTGCACAAGTTCAAGGCGTCCCTCAAACATATGTATTCAATCAAACTTAGGGATAGTTAAATCGGACAAGCTACTAGCGATAATCTCAATGGTTCGCACAGGTTGGCACAAAGGCCACTCACAGCATGATATCATACAAGCAATCATATCATTCAAAAAGCATTTTGAAAGTAATAGACTTATTGTTGGAACATCCCATCGAGGCATTGAGAGAGAGCGTGCACATAACCCACGAACGAGCTTTCGAAACTAAGATAATTGAATTAAAGTTCAAAGGCGTAGAAGTCAGGCTCTGATACCACTATGTCACGTCCCGATCTCCCGCAGGCAAATCGGTCGTTCACGCTAGGCGGGAATCACCCTCGCCAGCTGTAAACCCCCTGATTTTCAAGAAATTTTAGTTTGGAATTTTTCATAATTTTCTGGATTTTTCTGAGATTTTTCTCAAATTAAACAAAGGTGTTTTAATTATTAAATGATTTTTAATTGATATTAAATAATATTAAAATATTATAAAAATAATATTTTATGGTGTAAAATGGAAAAACTAGACATAGGATAATTTTCTGGAAATTTATTGGACCCCGGAAGTATTTTTAAAGCCCTAAAAACTAATTAAAATATTAAACAAATTTAAAACCCAAATTAAACCGGGTTTATTTTTAATAAAGCAACTGAACCGGACCGGGTTCAATTGAACCTGAACCGGACCGTGTTCAATTGAACCCAACCCAAACTCAGCCTGCGGGTCGGATCCGGGTCAAAACCCGCGACCCGAAGTCCGATAGACCCGACCCGCCTTCATTTATCGGATCGGGCCGGATCTGTTAAGACCCGACCCGCGAACCCTCACCCGCACGACCGAAATCCCTTCCCCTTCCCCCAGCCGTTTCAGCCCCGCCTCTGGCCGTTACGCCGCCGGCTGACTGCTCCGCTTCTTCTTCCCACAACCGCCTGCGACCGCTCCGGTCCCCCTCCCGCACCGGCCGCCTCTCCCTCTCCCTCGGTCGCCCTATAAAACCCGACGCCATTCCCTCCGCCCCGCTTCTCCGGCCAGAACCACCTGAACCCTAAGACCCCCGCCGCCCGACTCCGGCCGCCCTCCGTCCAGAACCCTCCTTCCTCTCCAGCGCCGCGCCCGAGCCCGCCTCCTCCAGCGCCTCTCCGCAGCTCCGCCGTCGACCTTACCTCACAGCCCGTCGACCTCCTCCTCCTCCTTCTTCCCCGCACCACTCTGTCCCAGCCGACCTCCGGTCAGCCCCGAGCCCGCCGTCTTCCTCGCCGCCGAGAGCCCCACCTGAGCCATAGCACCCCGCCCGCTCCGGCGCCGCCGCCTCCGGCCAGTGCTCCTCCGTTGCCCCTGCCTCCCTCCGGCCGTCGCAGCTCCGGCCAACAGAAACCCTAACCCTAGGGTGAACAGCACCCTGACACGACTCAGACACGTGTCGGACACGAGAAAATTCGACTTCCCGGAGCCCTGTTCAGGTACTCGTATCTCTCTCCTCGCTGCCCCGATTTCTGTTCCGTCAGTTCTGACGCGTAGGCTGCGTGACCCCCTCGGTGTCCGTGCAACCCGCTCGGTGCATCGCGTCCTGTGGCGATCGCGAACCGCGATCCAAAAATAGGAAAACCAACGCCCTATTTTACCCCGGAACTGAGTATGCCCCGCCAAACGGGACGACTTGGTCGGATGCGGTCTTCACCGATACGTGCGCGTCGTTGATACGGACGTGCGGAATTTCACAGAAGTTGATTCGGATGTGCGTGCACACCGAAATCAATGCGTATCCGCGGACACCGCCCCGTATCCGACCTTTCTGAATCTCGCTGTAACTTAGTGTACACACGTCGGATCGAGACGAAACTTGCGCCATCGAACTCGTAGCAGTACGCTGGTCCTGTGAGCCAAGTTTGGTTCGATTCTGAGAACGTTGACAAAATCGCGTGTCGTGGGCCCCATAGGCTCCACTTGACTGGCGATTTTGTAATCGGCTCATCGAAATCCAATTCTGGAAGTTCCGTTGGGTTCGTATCATCGTTCCTGACCTGTTGACACTAAGTTTGACAGATTTGGAGACCTTTGACCCTGACATATTTTTCGGTGCAAAGCGGCCCACATTTGGACCCCGTTTTGCCCTGAAATATCATTTTCGCCCCTGTGTCCAAATTGGACTCAAGGACAGGCGTTTCTAGCTGATTGATATTTTCTGGATCTGATGGTGATGTTTATTTCAGCAATCGGAGTACTGCCTGTAAATCCCACTGAAGTCAGAGTTACAATTGGAACCGGAACCCCAGGCAAGTGTACCTTGCCAAATCCTGCAGTTTTTGCTACTTATTTTCTTGACTTATTTATACATTGTTTTACATGCTTGACCTAGGACCGAGTGACTTTACTTAGCGTCCGATTAATAGTCGGGTGCCAACACTGTACGCAGAGTTGTGTAACGTCACATAGACATGGATATCGAGACCCTTTATATTCTCGTACTTGCATTATCAAGTACGTTATACCCAGGACACTTGACACTATTCATGAGACAGAATCTTCCTAAGATATTCACGGTGATTCTGTATAGGATACAGGTTTCATGACTTATTCCTTTGCTTAGATATTATATGAATGGATGCATTAGTTATGATCCTGCGTGGCATGGACATGAGACATCGTGGACATGAGACGTATGATTACATTGGGTGGGGATAGTCACACAGGCTACAGGTTGATTATATATATTATGCCGGCGTCTTAGTCTCACTCCGAGCTAGACAACAACATGATATCACTGCTACCGGCTCCCCGACACAGAGCTTGTAGTAGTTTCAACCTAAGTTATAGTGCTGCTCTTACTTGCATATCACTTAGCTGGTTATCTAGTTCACCCTATTATTTCACTTACCTGCTGTACTGTATTTATTTTGGCATGAGCTTTCTTGTACCTTGCTATGTTCCCTGAGGACCTGGATTCGGATTATGTCCCCAGGATTAGCAGACGAGTTCGACCCAGAGATATACAGGACAGGAGCATTAGCAGAAACAGAAGCAGGAACAATAGCAGGCACTGGAGCAGTAACAGATCCAGCAGTCGAGTGACTTCTACGGTATTTTCTGAGTATATACTATTTCCATACTCAGTACTTTTGTTGATATCTTTATTTTGTATCTTGACAGTTGTATCAGACTTGTATCGGGCTTGTTCCCCGATTTATGTACTTGTGACTTGATGATGATGTTTTTATTTCCTTTTGTTGCTATTGATATATTCATTTTCTGTGGATGAGATTAGTAGATTTAGACCCCTGACTATTGTTTTACAGCTTAAGTATGCCCCGATGGATCCATTAAATTGGATTTGTCCATCGGTGCGTGCTGCTGGCCATTGCCACGTGTCTAGTCCCTTGGTATTTTGGGACTGGGGCGTGACACCAGCGCTCCCGCGGAACGATCGCTTGACCCATCCGGGCGTGATGCCGCACGAGCGTGAGCGACGCCCGTGCAAGGCCGTGGTCCATTGGCTGGCGGTAAGAGTTCTAAGCCACAGAGTCGCACAGATTGTCCGAGTGCAGCGGAGTCATGAACGCATAGGCGATTGGTAACAAGTTCACTGAGTCGACATAATATAGCGGAAGCATTGACACACAAGTTGAAGTAAAGCAAGCTCTTTATTGATATAAACATTTGTTACAGGCGGCGATTAGCCGAGATTACAAGTCACTTAAGCCTCTCTCTCTGAAACAGTAAAAACGTGCCAAGTGGCTACAATGTAGAATAATTGTACATGCATGATCAGGCAATGTTCACAACATTATGTCTTGTATATGTGCTTCAGTTCCGGACGCAGCGATGCTTCGGAGTGATCTCCATGCCTTAGCACGCACGAAGGAAGCATCCGCAACGAACGAGGTTCTCCCGCACCCTGCATACAAATTGGTGGATTATCAGTACATTGAATACACTGGTGGGGAAGCTACTCGCCCGCTCGACAAATCCAAACACGTCCTATAAGTTTCGTGCACCAACTATTAAGTTGTCTTTCTAGTTGCCTTAGGATCAGTTTCATGCAAACATTGAATAGCCTAATCCGTGTGGCAGTGCGCCGTGCGACATGAGAGGAAACACGGCGAGACTTACCAACTTACCATTCACCTTCCCTGTCCAAGGCAAACATTATTAATTCAAGCACGGCAAGTATAAACATTCAGGGGCAATAACATATGCAACACGAGAGTCGTTATATCCAGATCGTTTAGGTGTTCAGTTGATGCGATGCAATGACTCGCATGCGGATAGCCGCTAAGCGAGGATGACTTATCTATATGAACAGTAGTCGCTGGCATAGCCATAAAGGACAGGTGTAGCACATGAAAGGAAATGAAATGCAACGCACGGATCAGGAGCACTACAGGTCATTCCTTCCGAGTCAGGCGGCTACTTAGTCTGGGAGCAAGAATGGCGTGAAGGATAAGTTCACAGGCGCTACACGCCATTCTGCCCGAAGCAGGCAGACTAACAGGGTTCCTATCCGGATCGGATCGGCCCGGTGCCCGAACGTTGGCAAGTTCATTTCAGTAGTTTCTATATATACTGCTTGCTTGTAAAATAAACTATGACAAGATAGAAAGACCACAAATAATATGCATGCTTCATCTAAACAACGTGTTGATTGGTATAGTTGGGTTAGCTCGCCTTCACCAGTATATTTTGATGTACTGACCCACGTTGAAACAGGTTCCCCGTACCAAGGAGATCCTGCGAGGAGCTGAACTCACTGCCCAATCCATTCCAGCTGTCGGTGCATCCTAATCATGCTATCTTTTGAAGCATTTTGAAGACCATAGAGCTAGGAAACTTAACTCATGCAGCTCAGAGGAAAAGCCATCATCCCACCTGGAGGTCCCTTATTTTGAAGTTCTAGTAAAAGATGTAATGTACAGGACAACTATCTCATTTTGTGTCAACATTTTGTAAGCCCGTGCGGCAATCTTATGACTCGTTCAAGATTTTATAACTATATGTTCATAATCAATAAAGAGAACTTCTCCATGTTTCAACTTGTGTTTCAATTTATCTGCGTACTTTGAATATGTGCTCGGTATGCGAAAAATACCTTAGCCTTGTGCGGTGCGCAACCTAGGCCCGCACGGCGTCACTCCAAGGGGACGGCTATCGATTTCACAGAATTGGGCCGTGACTAGCAAGGAGCTCGACAACGCCAATGACAGGCACTAACCTTGTCTTTAGAGGAAGCAATAGCATCAGGCAACGTAGTGGCAGGTAACATTTTTGTTACAAACTTTTCTGCCATAGCTTTATTTGATTTTGTAGCTTCACACTCATTTATATCTGCACAATATGCGACACTTATTGGATTGTAGTTTGAGGCATTGCCAGCGAGGATGAATATACTCATTGGCAATAGGATCGTAGAAGTTAGTAGGGTGTGTCTAGCATGTCCAGTCGTAGTATGTGGGCATCTATTACCTACAAAGTTGATCGAGTTACCTATGGGTAACTTTGACGTTATCTTAGGCATGGACTGGTTGAGAGACAGTCATGCAACATAGACTGTCATAAGGGTAGAGTGTTGTTTAGAATTTCTGGTCTAGAAGAGTTTGTCCTTAGCAGAATAGCAAGAGACCAACACATGGGAGGAGTCGCAACCATAGTAAAAGAAGCAAACCTGTTGCCCAAGATAGTTAAAGAGTTCATGGACGTATTTTCATATGATCTTCCTGGATTACCCCCATTTAGGGTAGTAGAGTTCTATATAGAGTTGATGCCAAGAGCATAACTAGTATCCCAGAAGGTGTACCCAATGTCACCATCAGAGCTTGATCAGTTATATCGGCACGTGGAAGAACTGAAAGCTAAGAAGTTTATTCAGACCAGTGCATCAACGTGGGAAGCACCGGCGATATTGGTAAAGAAGAATGATGGATCGACGCGGTTGTGTTTGGATTATAGGAGGCTTAATACAGTGACCGTAAAGAACAAGTACCTATTACCATGGATTGATGATTTGTTTGACCAATTAAGTAGAGCAAGATTCTTCTCCAAGATAGATTATGATCAGGATATCATCATGTGCGAGTCCGGAAGCAGGATATACCAAAGACAATATTTAGGCCATAATATGGGCATTACAAATTCTTAGTTTTGCCATTCGGACTGACTAATGCTCCAGCGATATTCATGGACTTGATGAACCATATTTTTATGCCTTACTTAGACCAATTTATGGTAGTATTCATCGATGATATCCTGGTGTATTCTCGTAATGGGGACGAGCATGAAGAACATCTCAGGATAGTGCTGCAAACTTTGAGGGAGCACCAGTTATATGAAAAACTTAGTAAGTGTGAGTTTTGGCTGGATCATATATCTTTTCTTTGACACATTATTTCTGGAGTACGAGTGTCAATTGATCCCAAGAAGGCAGAGGCAGTAGAGAACTGGACAATCCCATAGACGGTAGCGGAAGTGCGTAGTTTCCTAGGCTTGGCAGGATACTACAGAAGATTTGTGTCAGATTTTGCTTAGATCTCGACACCTTTGACTCGGTTGATGCGCAAGGAAGTTAAATTTGTGTGGTCAGCGGAATGTCAGATAGACTTTGAAGAGTTGAAGAAGAAGTTAATCTCTGTCCCAATCCTTACTCTTCCAGCAGGCTCCGAAGGATTCACAGTGTACTATGATGCATCTGAAAAAGGACTTTGATGTGTTTTGATGCAACAAGGGAGCGTGATAGCATATGCTTCTCGACAACTCGGAGATCACGAGGAGAACTATCCAACTCACGATTTGGAGTTAGCAGCAGTAGTGCTTGCAATTAAGCTATGTAGGCACTACTTATATGGTGATCGAGTAAAAATATTTACGGATCATAAGAGTCTGAAGTATGTGTTCACACAGGACCTGAACTTGAGGTAGAGAAGGTGGCTAGAGTTGTTGAAAGATTATGACGTAGAACTTTAGTACCATCCAGGCAAGGCTAATGTAGTAGCTAATGTACTTAGTAGAAGAGGTAGAGCATTTATGTTGACTACTCAGAAGCACATTCTAGAAGACTTAAGAGAGATGGGTATCGAGATAGTACTTCTACAGAGTACAGGTGTTCAGGCTAGCCTACAGATTCGGTCAACATTGATAGATAGAATCAAGCTAGCTTAGGCAGAAGCCAAGATTCAAAAGCTCCGAGAAGAATGTGAGTCAGGTCTTCGGAATGAGTTTACAATACATGCGGATGGAATGCTAAGGTTTGAAAATACTTTATGCGTACCTAGTGGGGATATTCGACAAGAAGTTATGAATAAAGCACAGAGTTCCCAGTATTTCATTCATCCTGGAGGCACGAAGATGTACCAAGATATCAAGCAATAATTTTGGTGGAACAGAATGAAGAGGAAAATAGTACGCTTCGTATAGCGATGTATGATATGTCAGCAAGTGAAGGCGGAACAACAAAGACCAGCAGGATTATTACAACCGCTTCCTATTACAGAGTGGAAGTGGAAACACATCACGATAGACTTTGTGACTGGTTTACCTAGATCACCGACTGGTTGAGATGCAGTTTGGGTAATAGTATATCGTCTCACAAAATTAGCTCACTTTCTTGCTTTTTGAGTAGGACAGTCTACAGAACAACTGGTTGAAATATATATATATATATATATGACAAATTGTGAGACAACACGGTATCCCAGTAAGTATCGTGTCAGATCGAGATACACGGTTCACTTCTCATTTTTGGAAAAGTTTGCACCAGAACTTGGACACCAACTTAAGATTCAGCACATGTTACCACCCTCAGACAGACGGACAATAAGAAAGAACCATCTAGACATTGGAAGATATGCTATGAGCATGTACCTTACATCTTGGTGGATCTTGGGACAATCACCTTCACTTGGCAGAATTCTCGTACAATAACAGTTATCAGGCCAGTATTCAGATGACACATTTTGAAGCACTGTACGACAGAAAGTGTAGGTCACCATTGGCTTGGGACGATATTGGTGAGCGAAAGATGTTAGGCCTTAAAATGATCATGCATACAATAGAGGTTGTCAAGCAGATTAGAGAACGACTTTGGCTTGCACAAGATAGACATCGCCATTGGGAAGATCAACATCGTATATCTTTAGAGTTTTGTGTCGGCGACCACATATTTTTGCGAATTTTGCCTACCCGTGGAGTAATTAGATTTGGGGTTCGCGGGAAGCTTAGTCCCAGATACGTAGGTTCGTTCATTATTCTTGAGCGGGTAGGCGATATTTCTTATCGTCTTGCCCTTTCGTCTTCGCTATGTGAGGTACACAATGTATTTCATGTGTCTCAGTTACGTAGGTATATTCCGGACCTGAGTCATATCCTCGATCACTCTGAATTAGTCGTGGGTACCAACTTATCTTATAAGGAGCAACCTGTATCTATTCTGGATCAAAGAGAGAAATTACTCAAGAACCAGACTATTTCTCTTGTCCGAGTGGCCTAGGGATATCACACTCTTGGAGAATCGATGTGGGAGCGCGAGAACAATATTCGGTCTCGGTACCCGCACCTGTTTGATTCGGAAGTTATATTCTATCTTATGCCTTCATATCTCGAATTCTGTGATCAGGTGATCTCTTAGGTGTTGTGATGATATTGCTTGCATGAGTAGTAGCTAGTAGGTTTATATCGTGCTTGTCCTGACTTCTCTAGCTATTGCTTGGATTCGAATTCCGAGGACGAAATTTTTCTATGGTGGATAGAGATGTCACTCCCAGTTTTCGATATACATTTTTGGAACATATTTTTATTTTAGCATGGTTGCATGTTGTCACGACCAGCACCCGGTATAGGGGCACGAGTACGTGGGCACGTCCAGCCTATGCCGCAGCATCGGCGGTAGAACGCTGTCTCGGTCTTCTATACTATCTAACATCTCACACAATATATATATATAATATGTTTCATGCCATCTCAACTCCAAATAGAGGAGCAGTCTGATGATATAAATAAGGGTAGTCAATACTCAATCACATATAAAAACTAAAGGAAGATTTAAGCACTATATGGAATAGAAAGAAAAGAAATACAAGTCTCAATACATCACAGGTCCAACTCAACATCTAAACACAACTCAAGATCTCAAAATAATAATACAATCCGAAGTCTAACAAGAAACAACTACTACAAGATATGAAAATCTAAATGGCCTTAGTATCTGGTGCTACATCCATCTGTTAGCCCATAGTAAGTGGAAAACATCCTCACTTACCAATCATCTGAAAAATATATCCAGTCAGAATTGGAGCAAAGTACAACACAATAGCAGTTCCAATTAATTGATAATGACTATAAACAGAAATAGAGAATATAATACAAGACAAAAAAGAAATGAACAATATCATATTATGGTAGAAGAAACAGGTAAACAGGAGCAATATAGTATACACTGATCATGATGAAATAGATTAAGACAATGAAATAGAAAGTGGTGAAGAACTTTAACTATACTAAGTGTTTGAAATACTAGTTAGATATGTGATCGGCTTTGGTTGAACATTGTCTACTTAAATGTTGCATAAACATTGTCTAACTTAAACATTGGATAAACATTGTCTACTTTAAACATTGAACATTGAACATTGTATAGGCTTTGATCACATATCTAGCTAACATTGTGTAGGCTTTGATCACATATCTAACTAACACTTCCCCTGCTCCCAACTAATACTCATGGATCCGATCATGACACATCACGAACACGAATATAATATGAGTACACGAAGAACACGAATGTACACGAATGAATATGAGCACACAAAATACCCGATGCACATGATAAAGTACATGTGAAGGAGTATCCAAAGTACACGATAATGGGATAACATCTCCTGACAGGATCCATGTTGTACCAGTCTGTGTAACTACTGTGTCGGAATCAAGTAGAATATTTCTAAATACTTGCACTATAGTAATTATCAAATAATAGAAACAATCAGAGAATGTACTCACCTGTGGTCCAGGGCAATGAATGTCAAACTGTGTCCGAACTGGTGTCTCACAACCCTATATATAAATATCATGTCAATGGAATGTAAAGAATGATAAGTGAGACATAAATGCACTAAATATGATGTTCTAGGTCGAGACTAGTCATAAAGCCATTTCTATGTCAAAACAGTCAAACTAGGTCAACTCTAGGTCATTACCTAAATTTGGATTCATAACTAGCTCCTATGTTGATTTTATAGAGCCATCTAACTAAAACTAAGTTACCTCTAGGTTTCCAGGTCATTCCGGTAAGTTTCTGTCATATATTACCTTATTATATACTTATACCTATAATACCTAGTAATACTTTGGCCTATAGCTAATTACCTTATCCAGTACCACGGTATCTTAACCAGTATCATAATATTTACCCATTACTTAAGATACCCAATACCCTAGTATCAATACTTAGGTATTTACCCATTTCTAGTACTATTACCCATATCTAAGCTACTGTCTAACCAATACCTAGTACTTAATACCTTAGCTCAATATCTCACTATCTATTACCTTTTGGTATCCTAATTATACTCAAGTATTCAATACCACGATACTAAGGTATCAATACTCTATACTTATTACCTCAACTTTCCTTCCCACAAATCTCCATAGATATATAGCTGCCCTCAACCTTACTCTTAACTTATACAATTTTCTACTTTAGCACCTTAACACACTACTACTAACCTCTCTTAACCCTCACACATCTACCACACACTCACAGACACAACCATGTACCCCCATCCCACACACATGAACACACACATCAATTCCACTCCTTGCTTCACTACTTATGCTCAACACCTCGCTTAACTGCTGCATTCTCATCTCACTAATACACTAGGGTGTATTGATACACTAACACTTCACACTTGATACTAACTTAAAACTGATATCGCCAGTTTCAGTCCTTCACTGTAGCACCCTCAATTTGGATACCACTGAACACATGTTCTGTATACTTACCACTGCCAAAACCAAAACCTGAGCATCCATTCCACCTACTGCTATTGCTAAAGCAACTGCTGCTTCAGCTTATTGCTTCTGCTGCAGCTGCAGCTTGCTACTTCTGCTGTTGTTTCTTCACTGTAGTGCACAAGAGTGCACTGCAACTCACTCTTGGCGCGCACAATACTCCCACCTGCACTTGGCTTAGTTATGGTGTAGTAGCCACCCGGACTATGCACCTATCCACATATTGCTCCCTGGCTCAAAGTGCTTTCCCTCATAAACATAGGCACACCCAATAAGCATTATAATCTCACTACTCCACATGAGACCATACATATACTCCATTCAAACAACAACTAAAGCCCATAAAGTACCACATCTAAACTCCCCCTTACTTAGTCCACTGTTGCTGCATATTCTATCTGTCCACACACAACAAGACATATTACACTATACAATACATATATAATCTTATATCTGGTCATCCACCTGATCCCCTAATGCACAATATATATATATATATATATATATATATATATATATATATATATATATATATATATATATATATATATATATATATATATATATATATATGCTTACACATCTCAATACTAATAGTGCATATGAACTCTCATACTCTCCAATGACCACCAACACACCTCAAATAAAATAGAAACATAACTATAACTATAACTATATATCTATATCATATAATAACTATAATTACAATACTATAATAAATATAACCAAGGTAAATTGAATTAGAAAGCAAAGTATCAAACACGTGGAGTACACCGCACCCGTATCACACTCAATCTATGATACGCTTGCGATACGACTCCACCACACCACCAAATATATCCCAAAGGATACGAGCAAGTCTAGAATCATAATTAGAAGAAACACGAAGTGTTAGCTACTCATCTACGTGTCCGTGTCAAAATATGACATGCTCAAACCCCCGTGTCGGAAGAAAACTTCCAAATCAACCCGTATCGACAAATTATCGTGATATGGCCTACACGTATCCAATTGTGGACATGTACCTAGTCTCACACAACCAAACACATGTCAATTTGGTCTAATTTACCTATTGACAAACATATGATGTGCCAATCTCAGAATTCTCCCAAAATTGACACAAAATACCACATAAAACTCATAATACATAGCCAAATAGCCTAGAACTTGTTCCTATAGGTAGTCCTATGCCATAAGGTCATTCCTAATAGTAAAATGCATGATTAAGAGCCTATAATGAAAGAAAAATTCAGGAATTATTAATTGGAAGATGGATTCCCAAATGAAAATATAATTGGACACGATTCGGACACAAATCTCTTCACCCATGCTCTTCCTCCTTATGCTCCTTGTTCTCCAAGCTCCAAATCTCCTTGAGTGATGAGGATGAGAGGGAATGTAATAAATTTGGGAAGAATTGATGGAGGAATTGTGTAAAAAATCAATGGAAAGAAAATGAGAAATTGAGGATTTAGAATTTGGATCAAAAAATGAAATACAAATGAGGAGAGAGAGAGAGAGAGAGAGGGGGGGGGGGGGGAGAGGAATGGCCTATATATGTCCGGCCCCAAGTTTCCCCCTCTCCAAGCAATGTATAATGACATCTATGCCCCTACATGCTAATATTAGGAATAATTAAGAAAGGGTATTTTTGGAAGTCTCTAACTAATTGCAACTAAACTAATTCTTCTTAGTTAATTAGTGGGAATGGGTTCATTGGGCCTAGTCCATGTTGGCTCACTATTTGTCATAACAAGTCTAATTAATACAAGCTTCAAATAAATATACATGGCCCACTAATATTAATATTATATTTCTAAAATTTAAATAACTAGACCAAATTATCAAATTATCCCTAGTTGGAAAATTGGCGGTGCCAATCCTACCCGCCCTAGAAAAATTTTGTCCTCAAAATTTAAAGATGATCGTACCCCTCTAGGTCAACCCCAGTCTAAGCTATAACATATAACATATAATTTAAAAGAAATCACTAACTATAGTCTTTGTCCATCATGGTTTTGCAGTCCTCGACAGGGTCTACTAGCTATACAATAACACACAAGCTGTCCATAAGGTACTAACTAAGCACACGAACAACAGATGAAAAAAAAGGAACAGAAAAGGACAAAACAAGCTAACCTATCAACTGCTGGGGTGGCTCCCTATGCGGTTCCTGAGCAGTCTGCGGTACCACAAGTGGCCTAACTGGACTCCTATCACTGCTTTAAACACCTGCACTCACATTCTCATGATACGCCCTTACAATTCCCTATATTCAATATCACACTGCTACATCTAGCTAATATTATCACCTCAATGACACTCACTGATACTAAACTGAAATGCTCCACTTATCCTAGTCTCGATACACCCTGATCACTTGCACACTCTAGGCAACATTGGTACACATATACTAATTCTATAACTATACTAGACACATGCACTTAATACTCTAGGATACCAACTACTAATTGTATTCTAACACTTGCCTTGGAACTGTTGCTACAAACAGTACTACACTATGAGTTACTTCTAGGTCTTATACACTAATACCTGATGCTCACCTACCCAACTAAAAACTACTCACGGACCCACCAGCTACACTCTCAAAAATTAATACTAATCCTCAACTTGGCACAGTCTATCTACAAGTTACCAGACTACTATACTATCCAAAGAAGCTACCTCCGTAACTAATAAAGGTAAAACTCTATAAGGAACTGAACTAGAGACACTAAATATATTCTTATCCTGAGCTAATAGGTTGATGAACAGAACTCGATGATAACAAGATTGAATGATAGAGATGATATATTAAGAACCCATTAAGTTATAATCTGATAATCATACACGTCTATCCAAAATTATGTTACTCAGAATCCTCGCCACGCAACTAAGCATAACTGCGATGAACGATAGATTCTATATCTAAGGTACACACCTCTAGAATTAAGGTATCTAGAATTTTTGCCCTGTCGCTAGCCTGGTTGCGAAAACTCTAAATTTCATAACCAAGATGAGTATATCCAAAATTATGCTCTATGTCTTCGTCACGTCAGCTAGTATGACTACGATAAACTCTAGGCTCCATAACTAAGGCAGACGATTACTTGTTGAGCACTCGATATCCCTTAGTTTTGGTGGCATAAACTAGAAAAATACCTTCATCGGCCTTGGAGTCAAACTTTCCTAGGTTATCTTTAGTATTGAGAATGAAATATTTGCAGCCAAAAACTTTGAAATGACTAATAGTAGGGATTCTATCAAAGCAAAATTAATCGGGAGTCTTCTTCGATATAGGTCGAATAAGAACCATATTCAAGACATGGCATGCTGTATTTACAGCTTCATCCTAAAAGTATTTCGGAAGATTATACTAATTTAATATAACTCTAGCCATATCTCCAAGAGTTCTGTTCTTCCACTCCACAATACCATTTTGTTGAGGAGTTCTAGAAAATTAAAATATATGAGAAAAGCCATTTGTATTATAAAACTTTTGAAATCACCATTTTTGAATTTGCCTTCATGATCACTTCGAATGCGAGTAATCAGGAAATCTTTTTCGTTTTGAACCTTTTTGCAAAATGTAACAAATTCAAAAAATGTCTTATTTTGTTTGCAAGAAAGTAAACCCATGTATATCTTAAAAGATTATCAATAATTACATATGCATAAAGCTTACCGTCAAGACTGATGACTCTACTAGGTCCAAATAAATCCATATGCAACAGTTGTAGTGGTCTAGAGGTACTTACATCATTGATTGACTTAAAAGAAGATTTAGTTGCTTTATTCTTTTCACAGTCAACACATACCATATCTTTATTGAAAGTAATCTCCGGTAAGACTCTTACCTGCTTCTTCGTGGATAGTCTTGCAATAGTATCCATATTTGCATGTCCTAGACGCATATGCCATAGCCAGTTTTCATCTTTATTGACGTATAGACATCTGCCTACATTGTTAGTATCCTTTCATATATATATATATATATACATATATATATATATATATATATATATATAAGTCTTTCCTAATACCTTTAAAATTAATATTACCTGTAGCTCTTTCATAAATGGAGCATTTATCTTTCACGAAGTTAATACCTTAACCATGGTAAGCTAGATGACTAATGCTGAGTAGATTATGTTTTAATTTTGTTACTAGACAAACATATTTAATAACATGATAGGGAGGAATACCTATATTACCATTACCAATGATATATTCTTTGAGATTATTACCGAAGGAGACGTATTCTTCTTTCTTCATTGATAGCGTTGCAAATAAGTTAGCATCACCAGTCATATGTCGTGAGCAACCACTATCGAGTATTCACTTGCTTCTAGCATGAGAAGGTTGGTTCACCTATAAAATGAGTTATAGATGTAACCCTTGGTACCCATTTCCTTGAGGGTCCAGCTGTGTTAGTCTTTGGTACCCATGCATGTACATTCATATCTACTAATTTTCTAATTCTACAAAATCTAGATATATGTCCTTTCTGACCACAATGATGACATATAGCAGTATTGTTGATGCTAGGTGCAGTATGATAGATATGCGTGTGTAAAGTAGTACTTTATGTTTTTCGTGGATATCTATAGTAGAATGCATGATTGTGTAAAGCAGTATTTTGTGTTTTTCGTGGATATCTATAGTATGGTATGTTCTATGATAATGTGATGTGGTATGTTGTGTTCTGCATGCATGATTGTGTGAAGCATTAGGTTTGCTTATGGATATCCTGCTGTGTATGTCCACTTTTTTAGCTACGTGTCTCGTATTAAGTTGGGTAGTGGATTGTTTAATCTGTTTACCCAATCTAATCTCTAATCTTTTATAGGTGTCACGCCCCAGTCCCAAAATACGTAGGACTAGGAATACGCAACCATGCCAGCCGTATGTATATGGAGACTCCAATATATGAAAACCATAACACACGTACGCTGTAATATGAATAATAATTTACAAGTGGTATAAATTTATCACAAGTCACAGGGCATAACTAAATCTCATCCACAGAATCAAATATAAATGAATAACCAATCAACTATATAACTAAATTAAGTATAAGATGCTTGATAAGAATAAGTAGTTGGGTGGAGATAAATCCGCTACCAAACTAGAATATAAAAGAAACAATATAAGTACACCAACTAATGATCAATGAGGCTCGAAGAGAAGACCTCCTCAAAATATAAGTAGCAAGTCCTGATCCGCGCTCCTGCGAATAATCATGATCGTCTATACCTGGAAAGGGACCAGGTCCTCAGAGGGACATAACAAGATATATAGAAGCATGTCAATAAAGTACTGAAAAATAAACATCCACGGGTTGCCTAACCATCTATGTGAATGCAGTTTGAGAACAACTTTCCAACAAGTGGGCTATCTGGCCATAAATAGGATTGGCATGATTCTTTCGGAGAGTCAGGGGCCTACAAAGCATGTCGTCTTTTGAACGACAGAGGCCGCTAGGTAATATAGGCGTCATCACGACCGCGCATCTCCGGCGGAGCGTACGGGTTACAAAAATGAAAGTGCAAAGGAGCCCAAATACCTTACTTGTTGTTCTTCCCACCCCATGCTCTAAGCATGTCACATCCATGACACGATAATATCTCTAATAACTGTCAAGTCTTCTAGCATGCAAATTCTATCAGCAGTTATTCTCTATTGCACGTCCCATACGTACATGAGGCCAAATCCGTCACGCAAGTTCGTGATCTATATGAGACTCACAACTCATGTAACAGATATGTCACGGCCAATGAATCTAATGATGCCTCATGATAATGGGGTGGTCTCATAAACTAGGTCCATATGCATATATATAATAAAATAGAATACGATGTCACCGTCGTTGCACCCAAGTTATCCTTGGACGCATAGTTTATATAGCACTTTTAAATATATATGAACTAAATGGACAAATAAAATGCATGCATCATATGGAATGTAAATCATAGTACAATGACAAGGTAAACTTGCTTGGCAAGAAAGCTGCATAGTACCAATAACCTGCTCCTGAAGTCTCGCAGAACAATCCAATGGTCCTATATACATATGATATAATACATCATCAGTCATTACACTAGCACATACACAACCATAATTATACTGAACTCAGAGGGTACGCTAAGGGTGATACTGGTAATCTAGCAGGGTCAAGCATGCGTGTAACTGCACGGGTGTCATGTCTTTGATTGATGTGCATAATCAGACAGTCAATCACTAACATGTCTAAGCTAGTACGTCAATGTACACAAAGCAGTCAACTCACAATTTCTCAGGGTCACATGGTCAATGTAATTATGGGATATATGTAATTAATACTAGGGTCTCACAGTACATATACAATTATATATATATAGTCCTAACTAGCATTTAATTACCATAGAGTATATATATATATATATATATATATATATATATATATATATATATATATATATATATATATATACCAAATTGAATACTATACACATATGCGTACGTATACGCATAGGAGTTTGGGTTCACCGACACGGGTTTGGAATCAACCAACTATCACGAAGTATGCTAACCCTAATATTATTCACACAAGCACACATAAAATGAAATAAGAGGGACAGGTTTGAACATTGGTGTACACGTACGGGGATGACGATGACGACGATGACGAGATATCGATGATGATGATGAGGATGATATTGATAATGATGATGATGAGGATGAGGATGAGGATGAGGATGATGATGATGAGGGTGATGATGATGGTTAGGATGATGATGATAATGGTGATGATGATGAAGGTAAAGGCTGCCGGAGTCCGGCGGCTCAGGCGAGGAGGAGGACAGGGATGAAGGTGTTGTCGAGAGGAGAACGGGGACGGGACCGGAGATGGCCAAGGATGCTCAGGTGGGTCACTAGGGTCAGGGACTGCTGTTCAGTCGAGAAACTCGGGGATGGCGAGAGATGAACGGTGGTGGTGGCTGCCATTCAGGGAAGGAGGTGAAGAGAACAGGGATGAGAGGTGGTGGTGTGGTTTACGGTTCAGGTGATGGTGGTGATCGGGATTCAGTTGGTCCAGGCGGAGAAGGTCTGGCCGGGGAAGATCACCGGAGAGAGGTGTGGTCATGGTTCAGCGGGTGTACAGATGGTCTTCGAGGAGTTCAGGCGACGATGGAGGCGTTCAGTCGAGGAGGAGAACGGCGAGGTCGACTGGAAATGGTGATGGGGTCGGTGGTTGCTTGCTGGCCGACGAGAGGAGGTCATGGGGAGTTAATGGTGGCGGTGATCCGACAAGGGTGGGTGGTTGTGGTCGAGACTGCTCGTCGTCGGTGGAGGACTCGGCATGGGGGAGACTCAAGCGAGATCTGGCTCGGGTTGAAGTTCATACAGCGGAGGAGTCGGGGCTCCGGCGGGTGGTCAAGATGGCCGGGCTCCGGCTGCGGGGAAGAGGAGGAAGGAGATGAACAGGAGGAAGGGGTGTTGGGTTACGGCTGGGAATAGGTTTAGGGGATGGTGATGGTGAGATAAAAAAATAAAGAAAAAATTGTATATATATGTATGTAGAATTTGGGTTGGGTGTTGACCTAGGTAGTTAGGCCTGGTCAACATCCTCCTTGGGGTGGCCTTTGGCTTTACATGAAGATGTTTAGAGGGCTAGGATTGAATGGTTTCAAAATGGAGGGCCAAGGTTTAATGAGGGTTGATGTTGAGTGTTACACACTCCAAAAATTAGGAAGAAAATTCACATGAAGGAAATTAGGTTTCTTCATGTGTTTGGTCCAAAGGGGTGTGGCACCTCAATGCACTTTTACATAAAAGTGCCCAACAATTAGGAAATTACACAAAGTGGGATTTTGGATTAATTTAATTAAAATTAATACAATTGGTGTTCTAAAATTAATTAGAAGTACATAGGGTTAAAATTAGGTAGGACACAAGTATCATGGACGTAGAAGACTCGGAATAAAAAATTATCATAAATTGGGTTACACAAAACGGGTCAAAATTGTGTCTCCAATTTCGATTGGAAAGCACAAAGATACAAAGTTAAATTTATTTAGAATTAAATATAAACGTCCATGACGAATATTGTGCGACTAAAATATAGCACAAGAGAGCATAATTATAAGTTATACAAAGGTCAGAATGAAAGATGACCACGTCTACGACAAGGGGGTAAAATTTATTGGAAGGTACAAGCTAGTGTAGCGCTCACAATATCGAAATAACGGTAATGTACACTAAGTGATATAAATATTGTAAAATCATCTAAAACACAATGTTCTATTTCTAATTTGATTCGAACTAGTTCCGGTCTCTCTATCTAAACTTAAGTAGGCCTAAATTTTGGTCGAGGGGGTTTACAATAGTTAGCATAAACTTTATCATATTTAGTAGTTAAAGTATCTATTCTACGAGCAGCAATAGAATATTTCTTCTTCTATGATTCAAGTTCCTCCTTAAGTTTAGTGTTCTCTTGAGTGCTCTTGTCAATGTAGCCAAGTGCCTTATGAAGACTAAGCTTGAGTTTGGATATCTCATCTGAATCAGTACAAGTAGAAATATTATTTACTTCATTCAATAAAGAGGTAAGTCTTTCTATTTCAGTCTGATGGGATTGAATATCTTTCCTAGCATGCTTGTACTTATCCTTAAGCTTTCTAAAATTCTCAAGTAAGTCACTGAATGTATTACCTAATTTATCAAATATAAAATCATCATAGGGATGTTTATCGGTTACCTGATCAGTTAGTGCCATGAATTGGAGGTTTACCGTATCTCATGGATTTTTTTCTTCTTCAGATTCACTAGCTTCACTTTTATGCCAGATACTTGTATTTGTGTACTTCCTTGATGATGTCCTTCTGGATGAGCAATCTTGATGATTTTCTTTCTTTATTGTTGGGCAATCCCTCTTTATGTGACCTATCTTCCTACAGTTCTAGCACACAGGTTCTTCATCACTATCGTTATTGTACTGCTTCTTCTTTGATCTTTCGAACTTTAGAAATTTCTTGAAGTTCTTGGTAATCAGGGCAACTTCTTCATCTTGAGATTCATCGTTGTCGGAGTCACAGTTGGAGACTTTCTTGTGATGTGCCTTAAATGCAATTATCTTTTCTTTTGGTATGGATCTTTGAATTCCTTGAGTTCTAGCTCGTGAGTCATCAGCTTGCCAATGAGCATATCGAGGGACATCGTGGTGAGATCATTCTCATCTATGATTGCAGTAGCCTTGAGATTCTAATTCTTAGTGAGTCCTCTGAGTACTTTATGAATCTTCTCGTGATTGATGTACTTCTTGCCAAGAGAGAATAGAGGATTGACGATGTCGAGGATTCTTGTGAACATCTGAGTAATCGTCTAGTTTTGCTTCATCTTGAATGCTTCATATTCTTGTGTCAGTCGACTTATTTTTTATTCCTTCACTTGTGAGGTTCCTTCATGAGTGACCTCAAGAAGTTTTCATACTCCGTGTGAAGTTCTACAAGTGGAGACTTTGTTAAATTTAGTTTTGTCTACAACACAAAATAGAGCATTAATAGCTTTAGCATCAAGACTAGCCTATTTCTTCTCTGTGTCTGTGTACTTATCATGGGACTTATCTACAAGGTTGCCATCTATGACTATTCTTGGTGGCTTCTTGTATCCATCTACAATAACATACCAAAGATCAAAATTAAGTGACTTCAGATAAAAGGTCATACGTGTCTTCCAGTACATGTAGTTGGTACCATTAAACATGGGTGGCCTATTTGTGGACTAGACTTCACCATTGTTGGTATGGATAGATCTAACAATTATCATTAATCTCTAGGGACGTTAATCCGGTAACAAGAGAACTTGATCTGATACCAATTGTAGGACCGTAAGACAACTCTAGAGGGGGTGAATAGAATACAGCAAAATAATCTATCGAATTAAAAATTAAAGTACAGTAAAGACAGCTACCAACTAATAACAGTAAATAGAGTAGAGCAATAAAGTTGAGAGAGAACAAATACAAACACTATGATGTATACTGGTTTTCCTCTGGGAGGACTAGTCCAGTTTTGAGAACTCTTGCTCAGAGTTTTATCCACTATAATCACCAAATATGAATCACAAGCTTTGATCCGAAGGCTTTCCACTTTTTTACAACCACAAACTTTGATACGAAGGCTTACAATTTTACAGCTAGAGAGAATACTTGCTGAGCCAAGCTCTTACAACTCTGACAGACTTCTAAACCGAGATCACACTTGGCATTAGAAGATTGAAGAGTTGATCATGGAGATAGGAAGGTTTAGGATCTAAGGGTTTACTCACTATATGATAGAAAGAAAGAGAAGAGATAAATGAGTAGGAATATGGAAATCCAAGTCTATTTATAGGGTATTCTGGGAAGAATTTGGCCATAATTCGGTACCCTAGTATTTAAAAATTTGAATATTGGAACAAAAAAAATTAGGGATTACACAACTGGCCAATATTCTGAATTAGCAAACCCATGTTCGGTCCGAGTTCAGTTGGATGATTTCCATAATAGTCTAAGTTGTATATGAGCTAGTTTTGGTTTGATTTGAGTTTGTATATGTGGATAGATTTCAGGCTATTTGAATGGACTTGATTATGCCAGTGTGACTCGATGTACATAAGTGCTAGACTCAATAAAATAAAGATTACATTTATGAAATAAACAACTTAACGCAGAACAACCAGCAATCGTTATATTATCTTCAAAGCTTTAGTTGCATACAGTTGTAGCATATTTGTGACATATTAAAATATGGTTTAGTTAACTATCAAAATCAAGTTGATTGAGACATAATGAGCCAAAAGATCTTGTACAAGCAGATCCACCAAGAGGAAAGAGATAAAGACGATGATGACGAAGTTGAAGCAAATACAACTCTAGACGAACCCCTAAGGGTCCGTCATAAAGGACACTCCAACAAAATACTGGCTTCCATCGTGGTCAAACTTTGCAGAAAGGCCCAGGAACCCCTGGTCGTTAATCTTCAGAGGGCATGACAACCGCCGAAAGAGGATCCCCTTACCGTAAAAGCCTCAGGGCCTCTAGAAGTAAAACTTTTCAAGAAAGCTCCAAAACCATCACCAGCATTGGTGGCAGACACCGGAGGAGACGAGTTGGAAGAATATGTGGCTGGTCGCTCTGATGTACTATCGCTTGACGATGTAACCCAAATGAGAAAATATCTTATTTTCTTAATAAAGGGCTACCTTTGAATTACTCTGATATTGCACATATAAATGTCATGTATTCTTTAGAGTATGGCCTAGGTTTATAACTGCACACGCAAGTGATTACCGCTTATACAGTAAACCAAATCCTCCCGTTCCAAGACACCTACTTCATAATTCCAGCAAGGAAGAAGGAAGAAAAACCCATCATCTTCGGTAAGGTGGAAGGTTGCCGAAGCTTCCTTCCGGATGAACTAGAACCTGATAGCGGTAAAATACAAATCTACTGTTACAGCTCAGAAACCAAGCAAATCATCCAGAAGATGAGTTATGATTTGAAGAGCAACCAAGGCCTAAACTATGGCAAAGGGCAACGCCTACCGTTGGGTCACTTTGCTCCTAAAGGCAAGTTTGAAATGTACTACCAACGAACCAGTCATGGTTTAGTGTATGTCACACCTCCTACGATGCCTGAATGCTCAGAAGAAGAGGAGGAGATGCATTCTTGCTCCTCAGGGTCTTCTACCTGGGACTCTGATACAAGCATCGGAGAGATGTTCAAGCAAACATTATCTGTCAACATGACATCAGCGGATCAGGTTAAAGATGATAATCAGATGCTAGAATTCTTCGAAGTTGATCCTTGGGAGATGATGACCACCAGCAGTTAGAATCTCAGTAGGAGCTGCATATCGAGCAACGAGAACCTCCCACCAAGGACAAAGTAGTGCAAGTCGACTTGGGTGACGAATCCTCTCCTAAATCCATCTTCATCAGCAAGAGCCTTTCCGGAGAAGATCACAAATCCCTTACACAACTCATAAAGGAATATATCTATGTCTTCGTATAAAGCTATGAAGATATGTCGGGTTTGGACCCGCAAATTGTGATGCACAAGCTTAACATATTGCCGAATGCTAAGCCAGTAAAGCAACAACAAAGGCAATTCTGTCCAGACGTCATGGATGCCATCGAAGCAGAGGTGAATAAGCTAATAGCAAGCGGCTTCATTCGCTAGGAGAAGCATCCATGCCACTCCCCGTTCTCGATATACGTATTTGGAACGTATTATTGCTTATATTATTTATTGCTTGCATGTTAATTATGTTGCATGGAGACTAGACCCATTCTTTGGTTTATCTTGGTTCATGGTTTATTTGTTTGGTTGGTTTGGTCATGAGTTGAACCCTTGTTCTAAACCTTAAGCCCTAGCTATATAAGCTAACTTCTTTCTCTCTTTTCCCTCATTCTCTTCATTTTCTCCCCTTCTTTATTTTAGGCAAGTACACCTTGCAAGACATGGAGAAACCCTTAGATTTAATTCTTGATTTTTCCTTGCATTTGATTAGTTTAATATGTATACATTATGATTCTAAGTACTTTTAATACTTTGAGTTTTAGGTTTTGAT
The DNA here is from genome assembly GCA_036927795.1 of Iris macrosiphon. NCBI lineage: Eukaryota > Viridiplantae > Streptophyta > Magnoliopsida > Asparagales > Iridaceae > Iris > Iris macrosiphon. The sequence goes on along the minus strand of JAYESA010000012.1, from coordinate 56,475,131 downwards.
GGATGAATGTGAGTAGATCTACATTTAAAGAATAGATATTTTATGGGTTCCATAAGTTTTTCTTGGTTTGATATATTAAAACATGGTATTTTTGAAAACTAGTTTTTGGCTTTTGGTTTACTTGGTTTGGAGTTAAAATTAAGATTTTACGAAGAAAATAAGTTTTTGAATTTTTTGAGCTTTTTCCATAGAGTTTGTGCTATTTTGGGACGAAGAAGTCTCAAGCGGCCAAGCTCTGTGAGCCCTTCCAGCATTCGCCTATCTTGTTGGGCGCATGAATTTTCCTACGTATGCTCCCCTAAATCGAATTCATAAAACACTGAACGCATAAGATTTTCCAAGGGCCAGAGTCCATGCGGCCAAGAGCTCATACGGCTAGGAGCCCATGTGGCCATAGTCCATGCGGCCAAGTGTGTATACGGTCAGCTTGTCATTTGACTTAGAAGTGACACATGCATCTCTTTCTTGCACGTCTTGTCGTATACATCTTTTCATACTTTTGTCTTTTTCTCTGACGAATTTATGGCGTATCACATCAGTCACATCCCAGACATGCATTAAATATCTGTCACTTGCACTCGTCCCTAGGAGTGGACTTTGCCTTTACTTATGCGGCCATACTCCTATGAGCCAGCTTGACCTATATGCCCCTGATCCTATACGCCCCTAATCCCAAGCGGCCCTATGTGCATATTTTTTTGATTTGCTTCATTTGGATGTTTAATTGGACTTTATGATTTCATGAGTGATCTTAATCATTGTAAGTGTATGTGTTCCCAATGACTATGTGTTGGACCCGACTATGCGCCTGACTCGACTATGTGTAGAAATAAACCATGTGTCAAGTGACTATGATCACTTATGTGCCAGACTTAACCTATGTGTTGCTATGTGCAAGAACTCATGTAATTTACCAATGATTGGTAACTTGACTCGACTATTGGTATTTGTATTGATACACTTGCTATGTGCTATGTGTTCCTACATGCTAAGTGTTTCTATGCAATTATGTTACATGTTTAACATTAATATGTACCTACGTGATACGAGACATGTGATTTAAATGATTCCTCCAGCATGGACATAATAGTTGGTCAATAACCAAAGCGTGGCTAGGATTTGTTTGACTTCTGCATCACGCTGGGGTGAATCAAAATTAAAATGCTAAGTGACAGTGGATTCTTATCTAGCGTGCCCGTACTACGGTACGACATATATGAGAAATGAACATGTGAGCACGCTATGTGCTTCCAACTAACTATAGGGTTAACTAGGCAACTAAATATGTAGAATATTGGGAGGGATAAAATTTTGAGATCGTGCTTAACTAGCCACCCTCAATCATCTGGGGAGTGAAGGCTAGCCCCATGGATATTGTTTAATCCTTATTAATTGTTTGTAATTGTCACTACCATATTTTCTAGGAAAGGGTATTTTAGTAATTTCCTATTTAATTAATTATTGTGTTTGATAAATATTTATTTGTTGTATTATTTAATTGTTGTTAGATGTTAGTTATTTAATTTGGACTTGTGTTAGTGGACCTAACTAGTTTAGTTTGGACCTATGGACCAACATGAATTAATTAGTTAGACTTAGCTCATTTAGAAAGCCCATTGTTAAGGAGATGTATTAAATTAATTAAATCATTGGACTAGAAGCTTCCTTCCTTAATTATTTCTTCATGAGAGGCCCCAAGGGATATAATGGATATTACATAGGGAGGGGAATAGGGGCTGGCCTATTTAAAAAGAGGGTGAAAATTCTCTCTCCTCTTTTTTCATTCCAAATCTAGATCTAGAATTTTCCACTACCAAATACATTCATTCCCACTTTATTTCCCTACCAAAATTCATTCCAATTCCTTCCCAAATCACCATTAGAGACTTGAGAAGCAAGGATCTAGAAGGAGGAAGCAAGGATCTACAAAGAGGAGGAAGGATCTATAATTTGGAAGCAATTTTATCTCAATTGGAGGTTTCATTGGAAATCCATCTCCCAATAGGTACAATTCAGTTTTTCTCTCTTAAAATAGCTTCTAAATATGAGATTTAATCATGGAAAATCAACCCATATGTATATAATACCCATAGGATTTGGTTTTGTGTTCATAGGAGGCCTATTGAGAAAGTTATGGTACTTTTGTGTCAATTTTGGAGAAATTTCGAGAATGACATTTGTTGTGTGTGTCAATTGATCTTATAGATCAATTTGGCATGTGTTTATGTGTTTGGGACTAGTGTCGTGTCCATAATTGGGTACGTGTAGGTCGTATCCCAATAATTTGGTGATACGTGTTGTTTTTGGGGGTTTTCCTCCGACACGGGACTTTGTACATGTCGTATTTTGACACGGACACATAGATCTATATTTGACACTTTGTTTTATTCATAAATAATATATGTGACTTGCTTGTGTCCTTCGGGGTATAATTGGATGTGTGGTGGACTCGTGTCGCATGCGTATACTAGTTCTAGTGGGATACGGTGTGATACTCTCTATTTGTTGTGTGTTTATGTGTAGATCTAATTAATTGTGCTTTAATTCTTGAATTATAATTGAATATATATATATATATATATATATATATATATATATATATATATATATATATATATTATATATGTATTATGGTATATTTATTATAGTGTTTATTGCATCATAGATCTATGTATTATATATGTATTAATAGAATATATATTATGTAGCTTTCTTCTATATGCATTAATATAAATGTTATAATATATGTTAGGGATGTAAATATATGAATATGTTTTTATAAAATATGTGTATGTTTAATTAAGTAATTAGATTATTTATAGTTATTATATGATTATTTATATATATATATGTATGGATGTATATTTATTATATATGTTGTATGTGTGTGTTTTTGCTATATTAAATATGTATATAATAATAGGAGTGGGTGTATATTTATTATATATATAGATATATATTTAATATATATATATATATATGATATATATATGTTATATATATATTATATATATTTTCACAGGTTTTTAGCGATGGAGTTTTGGCGACAGCAGCCGCTGTCACAGAACAGCAGCAGTCGCTGTAGCTAAGAGGCGGTGCCATTAATGACAGCAGCCTCTGTCATTAATGAGGGACGACCGCGACGGGAAATGCAGCAGCAGTGACAGCAGGATCGGTGACGGTTGAAAACCGTCACCAAAGCAGCAGCAGCAGTACAAATTCAAACAACAGCGGCCACGGTGGCTTCAGTGACAGCCAGAACTGTCACTAAAAGCTTGGTTTCAGCGTATCAGTGTTTTTCAACACTGTTTTAAGCGACAGTTAGGCAGATTATTATATTTGTGTTTATATATATATATATGTATTAATATTGAGATAATATACTATTATTGCTATAATTCTTATTTGTATAATATTAGTATATATTTATATATTATATGTGGGTATTTAGTATATCAAGGTATTGAGTATTACCTTGTAGAAACCAAGGTAAGTGAGATACTTAAGATACGGGGTTTGGTTATCAAGATTGTGATTTTGTTGAGATACCAAGTTGGTTCAAAACCATGGTTCCTATTTGATGTGTAATTAATATTCTATATTGTTATACATAATTGTTTGATATATATGTATTATGATGTTTACCTTGGAATTTACGTATCCGGAGATACGGTATCCTAATATTTTAGGATGTGGTTTTTATGACTTAGATTTTAATATCTTGACCCAAGATTTTTGTATTAGGCTTGTGCAACATAGAAATAGATAGTTGACCTTGGTTTGACCATAGTTGACCATAGTTGACTTAGAGTTGACTTTTGATTTAGAATTGACTTATTGACTTAGAAGTCGACTAGTTTAACTTATTCTCTTTTCGGAACCTTGTATTGATGTTGTGTTCCATATCTAGGTCTTCGAGGTACCGAGTCAGACATCTGTGAGACTATTCTTTGGACTTCAGGCGAGTATATTCTCTGATAGTTTCTCATTTATGATATCCTCTATGTTCACTGTATATAGTGTAGATATCCATGTTCTCTTGACACTATGGTTACACGGATTGGTATATCCGGACCTCGTCATGAGATGTTATTCCTTGGTATATGGTATATATGGTGCAAGTATTGTTTCATTGGTTATCTTGTACATGTACAGACACCGATTCTTGGGAAGACTAGCTATCTTCTTGGGGAATCTCGTGCCATAGCATACCGTGGTTGGATCTATTATACCAGTCGGGGGTGGGGAGTATTAGTATAGATATGTGATCAATATCCCTATTGTATCAAGTACTGATTACTGAATAGTGTTGATCATACACCGCATGTATGATTAGCCAGGCCGTATTGCATCTTGCCCAAGCCGATCACCTGTTAAGCTAGTACTCGCACACTTAGCCATTAGTATTCTTGTTTCATTGGCATATTGTTCATTATTGTATTTATTTGCAGTATTTTCTTATTGTATATATATATATCTCTTGTATCTATTGTGCATCTTGTTTATCCACAGCTATTTATTGTTACATAGTTTTTATCATTGATTAGAACTGCTGTTAGAGATGTACTATGCTCCTTTCCTGACTGGATATATTTTTCCAGATGACGCTGAGGAGTGGTACCCTACCTATTATGGACCCTAGGATGTTGTGGGTTTAGATTCTGAGACCCTGGCTCAGGAGGGACTTATCCCAACTGAGACAGTTGACCCAGGAGTTGTAGCTTCGTAGTATTCTTTTGTACTGGATTTGTCTCCAGCTTATTCTGTATTTCTTCTGACTCATTGATGTATTATTTTAGACTCATGAGTTGTATTATGACTATTCTATTCTTTATCTGATTCGTGCTTTCCATCTTAGATCTGTGATTGAGTATATTATCATTATTGGTGGTTCATTATATGGTTAGATATATTATCTAGACAGCGTTATACCGCCGATTCTGCGGCGTAGGCTGGGCGTTGTTTCCGACTTGTACCCTTACATCGAGTGCGGATCGTGACACGTTTTTGGTGGTGGCCCATGCAGGTCAAGCTTCACACAGTATATGATGTCGTGGTAGTGCGACAATTTAGTTGTACTACTGCGAGCCTGCGATAGAATATAGGAAATAGGCTGAGATACTCAATCTCATCTAGGAAAATTCTTTTGATTCAACTATTCTCCTTTGATATTGATACTTGATCTCTTAATCTGTCCTTTCCTTGATATCTTACATCTTGTGCCATATTGATTCTTTCTTTCTTTTTGTCTCAGGATGCCGCCTAAGACTAGATCACAGCAGGGGAGAGCAGTTTCTGATAGGTCTGCGACATCCTGAGGGCCTGCACCAGTCACTTCTCCGGTGATTGGAGTGTCAGCTGCTTTCGGAGGTCCACCACCTACTCAGAGGACTGTGCCAGTTGTATATTAGGGGCTTCCACCTCCACCTCCTGTGCCAGCAGAGGCGTCACAGATGTTTATACTATTTCGTGAGATGCTCGAGGCATAGAGCGCTCAGTCAGAGGCACATCAGAGGCAGATCAACGTTCTACGGCAGGGCATCGAGAGTTCTCATCAGCTTGCTCGTGTTGTAGTCGAGAGAGGAGTTCCAATCCAGCAGCAGGATGTTCCTCAGGTTGCTCAGCTTCGGCCAGGCAACATTCAGGACTTCAAGAAACCGGAGCCTAGGGTTTTCAAGGGGACGGAGGGCATCGTCTATGCTGATGATTGGCTCGAGGACATTGAGCGTCTTATAAGGGTGTCCCGTCTTTCTGAGGATCTGAAGGTTGAGGCGGTAGGACTTCAATTGTTCAACGACGCTCGCACTTGGTTCAGGAATGAGCCGGTTCTGGTTGACGCAGGATAATCTTGGGAGGTATTCAAGGACCTTTTCAAGAAGAAGTTTTTCGCCCGGGCAGACAGGATAGACTTGGGGAGACAGTTTGAGAGTCTCATTCAGGGGAGCATGTCTGTGGAGGAGTATGCTGCGGAGTTCGGCAGGTTGAGCCGATTTGCAGAGTATCTGGTTAGAGAGCCGGAGGTTCGAGCTATTCGTTTTCGTGAGGGTCTAAACTGGGAAGTGAAGATTCTTATTCCGTCTTTTTATGAGACATACTCGGAGATACTTGCGGAGGCACGCAAGGTTGAGCGGGAGTTGGGTTTGAAGCCCAAGAGAGACCGTAATTCTTTTCTGGGGGCCAACGGCAGTGCAGTATCTGCCAAACATCCTCATTTCCAGTCCAGACCTTTCCAGCAGCTACAGCAGAACCAGACTCCAGCTAGGGCATCTTTTCACCAGGCACCTCAGCAGCAGAGACAGTTACAGCAAGCTCTGTGCAACTACTGTAAGAAGCCCGGCCACATCTGGGAAGTTTGCAGGAGGAGGCTAGGAGTTTGTTTGTATTGTAGTACTGAAGGGCATCAACCGAGGGAGTGTCCTCGTCATGCAGTTCAGGAAGCAGCTTCAGCTCCGAGGGCACAGACGAGACAACCTGCAGCACAGCCGAGGGGACCGCTTCCGACACAGCAGCAGCGTTTTGTCCAGCATCAGCAGCAGGGAGGTGCTCGGCAGGGATGAGCGTTTGCTATGACTGTTAAGGAGGATGAACCCACTGGGGATGTCATCGCAGGTTCTATTCTTCTTGATTCTATTCCAGCTTTAGCTTTGTTTAATAGTGGTGCTTCCCATAGTTTTGTATCTGTTTCTTTTGCTCTGAAGCATAGTTTGGTAGCTGAGTCTTTGCTTAGGACTTGCAAGATCATGACCGGGGGAGGCATTATCCTGGTTAATAATATTTGCAAGGATCGGAGAGTTACTTTGGGAGGCCGGAAGTTGAGTGCGTGTCTACTTGTAATGCCACTTCTAAGCTACGACATTATACTCGGGATGGATTGGTTGAGTAGGCACCATGCTAGCATAGATTGTAGAAGAGGTAGAGTTTTGTTTGGTCTTCCGGGAGATCTAGAGTTCGAGTTTGCTAGAGGAGCTACGGAGCAGGAAGAAGACATTATTTGTGGAGCTATGGTGGAAGACAAGGAGTTGCCGCATCCGTTGATAGTAGAATTCTTGGATGTGTTTCCTGAGGAATTGCCAGGATTGCCGCCAGATCGAGATATTAAATTTTCTATAGACTTGGTGCCAGGTGCAGAACCAATTTTACAGATTGTCTATAGGGTAAACAACAGCGAGCTGGTCGAGTTGAAGAAACAGGTGGACGAATTGCATGATAAGGGGTTTATCAGATCAAGTTCTTCACCATAGGGAGCTCCGGTATGGTTTGTACCGAAGAAGGATGGATCGGTACGCATGTGCATTGATTACAGGGCTTTGAATAATCTCACTATCAAGAATAAGTATCCTTTGTCATGGATTGATGATCTGTTTGATCAGTTGAGTGGAGCCAAGGTATTTTCTAAGATAGATTTGAGATCAGGCTACCATCAGGTGAAGGTGAAGCCGGAGGACATACCGAAGACTGCTTTTAGGACTCGGTATGGTCAGTACGAGTTTATGGTGATGTCGTTTGGTTTGACTAATGTACCGGCGGTATTTATGAACTTGATAAACAAGGTGTTCCACCAATACCTTGACAAGTTCGTGGTGGTGTTCATCGACGACATACTCATATACTCGAGGACACTGAAGGAGCATGAGGAGCATTTGAGGTTTGTGTTGGATGTGCTGAGGAAGGAGAAGCTGTATGGGAAGTTGTCTAAGTATGAGTTTTTTCTGAACAAGGTGGAATTCTTGGGGCATGTTGTGACTGGTGATGGTATTTCAGTTGATCTAAAGAAGATTTCAGCAGTGGAATCTTGGAAGAGTCCGAGTTCGGTAGCAGAGATCAGGAGTTTCTTGGGATTGGCAGGCTACTACAGAAAGTTTGTGCAAGATTTTTCGAGGATTGCCGAGCCGATGACCAGACTCACAAGGAAGGATGTAGAGTTTGTTTGGACGGAGGATTGTCAGGTTGCTTTTGAGGAGTTGAAGAAGAGGTTGACGTCTGCTCCTATTTTGATGTTGCCATCAGGGTCCGGAGGTTTTACTATTTATAGTGATGCATCGGGGAAGGGTTTGGGTTGTGTTCTTCAGCAGCATGGGAAAGTGATTGCCTATGCATCCAGGCAATTGTGACCTCATGAAAAGAACTATCCTACCCATGATTTGGAGTTGGCAGCCGTCATATTTGCCCTGAAGTTGTGGAAACATTATTTGTATGGAGAGCATGTGGAGATCTTCACAGACCACAAAAGCTTGAAGTACGTTTTCACGCAGAAGGAGTTGAACATGAGGCAGCGTCGGTGGTTGGAACTGATGAAGGATTTTGATATCTCTTTGCAATATCATCCTGGGAAAGCTAATGTAGTTGCCGATGCATTGAGCAGGTATCCGGTAGCTATGTTCTTGACGCAGGATCGATATTTGTTGGAGGGCTTGGAGAGCTTAGGCATTGAGGTGATTGTTCCTGGTGGTGCTATGCAGATGTGGGGGCTGCAGATACACTCAAATTTGATGGACAGGATCAAGGCAGCACAGTATGAGAATGTATCTCTTAGGAGTATTAGAGCTCAAGTGAGAGCAGGATTGGAGGATGATTTCACTATTGCAAAGGATGGATCTTTAAGGCATGGAGTTAGATTGTGTGTGCCTAGTGGGGAGCTGCGTGAGGAGGTATTGCAGGAAGCGCATCGCTCTCAGTATTCCATGCATCCAGGAGCTAACAAGATGTATCGGGATATGCGAGAGAGTGTGTGGTGGTATGGCATAAAAAGGAAAGTGGTACAGTTTGTATCCAGATGCTTAGTGTGCCAGCAGGTGAAAGCCGAGAGGCAGAGGCCAGGAGATTTACTTCAGCCATTACCCATTCCAGAGTGGAAGTGGGAACACATTACTATGGATTTTGTGTCCGGACTTTCACGATATCCAGGAGGGAAAGACGCGATTTGGGTCATCGTTGATAGGTTGACCAAGTCGGCCCACTTCTTTCCTTTCAAGGTGGGTTTGTCTACGGAGAAGCAAGCAGAGATGTATGTGAGGCAGATCGTTAGGATACATGGAGTTCTCGTCAGTATAGTCTCAGATCGGGATTGTCGTTTCACTTCTCACTTCTGGAGGAGTTTGCAGGAGAGTTTGGGCACTCAGCTCAAATTCAGTACTGCATATCATCCCTAGACAGATGGGCAGTCAGAGATGACTATTCAGACTCTCGAGGATATATTGCACACTTGTGTACTAGATTTCGGGGGTTCTTGGGAGGACCAACTCTATTTGGTAGAGTTTTCTTACAACAACAGTTACCAGGCCAGTATAGAGATGTCACCTTTTGAAGCTCTATATGGTCGAAGGTATCGTACTCCTTTGTCTTGGGACGATGTTGGAGAGAGAGTTTTGCTTGGGCCAGAGATGGTTGTGGATGCAGCAGAGAAGGTTCAGTTGATCAGAGATAGACTTCGAGTGGCGCAGGACAGACAACGGCATTGGGCCGATAGCCATCGGAGATCTTTGGAGTTCGAGGTATAGTTTAGATTTTGTTTTGTGTTTGTTCTTGGTTGTTTGTTATAGATTAAGTTCTTAAGGTGGTGTTTTGTTCTAGGTGGGTAGTTTGGTGTTTCTGAGGATTTCTCCGACACGAGGCACGATTCGCTTCGGTGGAGGTGGAAAGCTTAGTCCGCGATTCATCGGACCTTTCACTATTCTAGAGAGGGTCAGTGCAGTTGCTTATAGACTAGACTTGCCACCTGCATTGGAGGGAGTACACAACGTGTTTCACGTGTCACAGTTGAGACGATACGTGGCAGATCCTAGTCATGTATTGGATCACTCGGAGATAGAGGTGGGCCCTACTCTTAGCTATCTAGAGCAGCCAGTTGAGATTCTGGATCGGAGAGAGAAGGTGCTGAGGAATCAGACTATTCCTTTGGTGCGCGTCGCATGGAGGCATCACTCTCCAGGGGAGTCTACCTGGGAGAGAGAGGATGAAATGCGAGAGCGTTATCCATATTTGTTTGTGCTTTGTGGTATGTTACTTTCTCGTTATGTTCTGTTCATTGTTATGTTCTTTCATAGTTAGTTGTGATTCTTTAGTTATATTCTGTAATTTTCTGGGGGTAGTTTTCGTCTTTGAATTTCGAGGACAAAATTATTTTAAGGAGGGTAGACTTGTCACTACCACATTTTCTAGGAAAGGGTATTTTAGTAATTTTCTATTTAATTAATTATTGTGCTTGATAAATATTTATTTGTTATATTATTTAATTATTGTTATATGTTAGTTATTTAATTTGGACTTGTGTTAGTGGACCTAACTAGTTTAGTTTGGACCCATGGACCAACATGAATTAATTAGTTAGACTTAGCCCATTTAGAAAGTCCATTGTTAAGGAGATGGATTAAATTGTCATGTCCCGATCCCGAAAGGGTCATTCGTCCTCGCCGGATCCTTTACGGAACCGATTCATCCTCGCTAGGGGCGTGATGCCGTGCGAGCCTGGAGTTGCGCTCGAACAAGGCAAGAACTTACAGTTTTAGGAACCCATTTTGAAACACAATTGATAAAACACATTCACAGAGATTTGAACACAAATGCGGAAGAAATATGCTTTTTTATTGATAATTTAGAGTAATTTACATAGAGTTTACATTGATGTACCTTTTCGGCTATTTGAATTGCATTACAAAAGATAACTCAAAATGCAGGGCGCGCTCCGTCAGATAGTCCACGTCGTTTGCACATTACGCCCTTGTATAGATTGAAGTCTCTGCCTCCAAAATGAACTGACTCCAACTATACTTCAAAATAGAGGTGCTCCTAACGCCTCCTCGCTAACGCACTAGCGTTGCACCGTCTGATTTCCTGAAATATTTGCCTACAACGTGGGTCAGTACTCAACTTGTAGTGGTGAGCGGGATGAAACCACTCGACTAAATTGACACTAGCTTGTTAGGGGCGAGCATGCATTAAGATAGCTTCTATAAGGAAGCAAGTGAAATCAATTCATATCAGTTGCATGTTTTGATAGGAATGAAAATGGCATTGAATCCAACCAGTACACTGACTGCTTACTCAATCGATGCACGCCTTCCCTGAAATGAAACACAAGTATACTTACCATCTGCACAAGACAATAAGTTAGCATGCGTTCTATTCTATGCGGTCATTGGTGTGATCGACACCTTAGGGACATATTTCAAGCATTAGCGGCGCGCCCTATCAGCCCGGGTAGCAAGCCCTGCTGGAGGTCCCGCTATGCATCGTGACGAACACGAATCAAATATTTCTCTCCGGATTGATACGGTTCCAGTGCCCCGGAAAGCCGTTTCGAGGAAATGCCAAACCCTGTGCACAAGTTGTCCCAGACCATGCAAATGCATGAAATAATTCATATTACATACAATGCATCGAATTAAACAAAAGAAGTTAAGCAGCAACATATATATATCTCATGCAACAGTTCATATTTTTTTGTGCGGTGTTCCGATTCAGTTATCCCATAAGTCCAAACTCTATCCGAGGCACCAGGCCGCCACCAACAACCAACTCTTCCTTATAAACAAGCTCAAATTATAATGTGTGCAAGCATATGATAAAATTAGTCTACAAATCCCATGTTCCTTTCTTAGTGGCTGGCATGCCTGTGGCTAAGGATTTCCTAGGCGTCCAACCGGGCATCATCGAGTGAACGATTGAAACTTAGAGATGTTGGCATAAAGAAGTAGGAAATAAGGGACCAAACCACTCACTGGTTAAGGGAAAGAGGCTGAAACTAGGAATTCCGCTAGCGATGATCAAACGTCAGTTACGCGGACCTGAAACATCACAAGCACCGAGTTAGAAATCTTGCCTATCCTTCCTTCCCGAACTCCCCAAAACCTCAAGTTCCAAACGATAAAACCAGCAGCGAAAACCAAGCAAATCGAAAGCAACAACAAATCCAAAACCTCAAAACGGCAATCAAGAAAACCAAGCAACCAAAACACGAAAACTATTGGACTCGTTTCAATAGAGGCCTTTCCATGAGTTGGAAAGGATCATCGCATTTTGTCCGTGGCAAGAAGATGCCGAGATCTAAGTTACGACTCAGACGGACTAGCCACAAGCCCAATTACATAGTGCTCGTCCCGGTCGGATCGGGATTTGAGGCATTACATAATATACCACTAAGAAAAAGTTTTGACCCGAAACTTAAGAACAAGGCCTACCTCCGACTCGAAGAACAATGAAGGATACTTCTCCTTCATCTCCGATTCCAACTCCCAAGTTGATTCTCCAACTGTATGGTTCCGCCACAGCACGCAAACCAAGGACATCGTACGGTTGCGAAGTATTTTTTCCTTACGATCCAGAATCCGCACCAGCTCCTCCGAGTATGACAAATCCGTGCGCAATTCTAGCTGTTCGAAGCTAACTACATGACTCGATTCATGCACATACTTCCGAAGTTGAGAAACGTGGAATACGTCGTGCACTCCAGCCAAGGCGGAAGGTAGTGCAATTCGGTATGCCACAGCTGCCATCCGTTCTAGTATTTCAAAGGGGCCGACAAACCTGGGACTCAGCTTGCCCTTCACGCCGAAACGCATCACTCCATGCATCGGCGTCACTTTGAAGAAGACATGATCCCCGACCATGAACTCCAAGGGCCTACGATGAGTATCGGCATAGCTTTCTGTCGGCTCTGCGCAGTGCGGAGTCTTTCCCGAATCAAGCGAAATTTCTCGACTGCCTGCTCCACCAGCTCTGGCCCGAGTACCTGCCGCTCGCCGACTTCGTCCCAACAGATTGGAGATCGACACTTGCGCCCATAAAGTGCTTCATACGGTGCCATCTGGATGCTCGATTGGTAGCTGTTGTTGTACACAAACTCCGCCAACGGAAGGTGCGTGTCCCAACTAGTCTTTAAATCGATCGTACACAGCCGTAACATATCTTCAAGTATCTGATTTGTCCTCTCTGTTTGACCATCAGTCTGGGGGTGGTATGCGGTACTGAAATGTAGCTTGGTTCCCAAAGCAGACTGTAGGCTAGTCCAGAAACGAGATAAGAAACGTCCGTCACGGTCAGAAACGATAGAAGCAGGCACTCCGTGTAATCGAACAATCTCATCTATGTAGATCTGTGCTAACCGATCGATGCTCCACGCAACTTTTATAGGCAGAAAGTGGGCTGATTTGGTCAAACGATCAACTATGACCCAAATCGCATCATGCCCCCGTGGCGTCTTCGGAAATCCCATAATAAAATCCATAGAGATGTTGTCCCATTTCCATTCGGGAATAGCGAGGTTCTGCATCTCCCCGTCGGGCCTCTAATGTTCAGCTTTCACCTGTTGGCAGGCCATGCATTGTGACACAAAGGTCGCCACATCCCGCTTCATACCTTGCCACCAGAAGGTACCGCGTAGGTCCTTGTATATCTTAGTGCTCCCCGGATGCAAAGAATACTTCGCGTAGTGCGCTTCCGCTATAATTTCCCTTCGGAGTTCAGGGTCGCTAGGGACGCATAGCCTTCCTTTCATTTGTAAGGCCCCATCTTTGCCTGCCACAAAGTCAGACGTCTTTCCTACCGAGATCAATCCGCGTACCTTCGCTAGGAACTGATCGCCCTCCTGAGCTGACTTGATTCTATCTCGTAAACTCGGTTCAAGATGGAGTGGTGCCAGCTGCACTCCTTGATGCCGAACTCGAAGCTCGATGCCCATCGCCTCAAGATCTCGAAGTAAACGGTTGTAGAAGCATGAAAAATACGCCGGGAAGAGCTACGCAGCCTCTTGATACAGAGAAGCGTAAACGGAGGCCTTCAGAGCCATCAAGCGTGCGACAGAGCTTTTTCCGCTAAAACACAACATGAAGTGTATGCTCAAAGGACCATCCGCGTAAGTGCAGTAAGTCCAGGCCGCTCCAGCGTAAGACAGAGTTCTTCATCGCCTCCATGGTGTAAAACTCAACCGCTCTCAAAGCAGCGTTAATGCGTACGAGGAACGCTTCGTCTTTCCCGAAACGAACCTGTCAAGTCATGCAGTGAATCTGACCTCTGACTCCTGACAAAAAGTGCTGCACGGCTACCCAGACGACGGCTGAAAACGATGGCAGACCCCTCGGGACGCGCCCCACAGTATGATGGCGGATCTCTGCATTTAATGCAGAGGATTTGGTTAAAACATCACCAAACTGTCATTTACTGGAGTCCCCTCAGTGTAAACCGCTCTTTCGCGTACAAGGGAATACGCCGTCCTGTTTTACACAGGCAAACATGAGCTGTTTTACGCTCCGCAGCAGGCAAACTGCCTGCCACGTCAAAAGCTGTACCTCGTACGGGACTCGAGGCACGTCTCCACGTCTAATTGCACAGAGCGGTGACAGCTTCTCTCAAGGCACGTCTCTGCGACGGGTGCACAGAAGGGCTGCAGACCTTCAAAATATGCCTCCGCATTTAATGCATAAGATGGTGGAAAATATCTGAGATTCGATTATATCTCTAAAAGCCATAATTCCGGCTAAGACGTCCACATCAGCACGGTACGCAGCGGCTTCTACGCCCATTCTAGCACAGTACCCAGCGGCTTCTACGCCCATTCAGGATCTGTGTTCATACGGCTTCTACGTCCACTCAGTCTCTACGACCATTCAGTCTCTACGACCACTCGGCTTCTATGCCTGCTCGGCTTCTATGCCTGCTCGGCTTCTATGCCTGTTCGGCTTCTATGCCTGCTCGGCTTCTATGCCTGTTCGGCTTCTATGCCTGTTCGGCTTCCATGCCTATTCGGCTTCTATGCCTACTTGGCTTCTATGCCATGGTGACAGATATTTGGCTTCTATGTCAACCTCTGCTACACAATGGATACCTACCTACGTGGCTTTTACGCCGTGATCTTAGTAGCAATTTGTACGCGTTGTGTCCCCTTAGTTGGACCCGCGTCACACGCTCATTCAAAAGATCATCTATACGTAGGCATTGGTTACTTTAACCGTTGTGTAAAAGGGTGTTGTACTTTCCACTCCTCGGTTGTTACACCGATGGAGTGGTCACTGTCACCAAAACTCTATAAATAGAGACCCCTATCAATGGGGAACAAGGTCGACAATTTGGAAGATCGAACCAGGTCGGAGAATTGATAGAGAGAGAGAGAGCACCCGGAGCTCAGGCAAAGAGTAGGGATCGACGACTTCAGCATCGTGCATCCACCCTCTTCTGCAACCTTCGAAGCTGCTTCCTGTCTCCTACGGCACTTCTTCAACATCGTGTGGTCCAAGGGCTAAAGTGATCGACCGCAGATCAGACACCTATAGCAATATCTACCCAGATTAAATAAATTGTACTCCCACATCCTCGTATAGGATTACATTGTACAAGTTTGTTTGTAAACAAAAGAAGGCGGGTTCCGTGTAAACCCCCACATCGAATACATTCATATTCTTTTCGTTTAAATAACCACAAACAAGATGGTGACTCTGCTGGGGATATCTTTCTCTTCTGACGAGGAAGCAATTGCTCAACACGATACGGTATCCGTGGGATCCGTGAAGAAGACACTGGTCGTCCAATTCGACCAGTCGGCCTACGAAGACATGCTTCGGACTGGGGGTGGCTCTCACTCTCTCTCCGTCCAAGACAACAAGAAGCTGCGCAAAGTGTGGATGCCTAAGACATCCTCTACCGTTTCTGTGGACTCTCCGATCTCTCCGATCTCTTCGACCAATGAGGTGGTAGCATCGCTCCCTCCGTGCCCTGCACGTAAAAATCAGTCTCCCGCTACGCGCGGTACAGACAAAACTTTGGGCAAAGCCTCAGCGCTGACCCAGAAGTATCCACTGCGCTTTACGCGCAGAAATGAGTCTCCCGCTACGCGCGCTACAGAGAAAACTTCGGGCAAAGCCTCAGCGCTGACCCAGAAATATCCACTGCGCTTTACGCGTAGGAATCAGTCTCCTGCTACGCGCGGTACAGACAAAACTTCGGGTAAAGCCTCAGCGCTAACCCAGAAGTATCCACTGCGCTCTACGCGTAGGAATCAGTCTCCCGCTACGCGCGGTACAGACAAAACTTTCGATGGTGCCTCAACGCCAAATCGGAAGTATAGATCACGCTCCACGCGTAAAACAACATCTGACCTCTACGGTAAACCAGATGAGCGCTGTGATCTCCGCGAGGGGAAGCAAACAGGCGAATACTCAGCTTCTCGGCCTTTACGCCAGCAAGAGAACAATCTGCCTACTCTCCGGATTACGCGAGAAGCCGAGGGCCGGCTGAGGACCTTTCCAGCTTTATGCCAGACTGAGCAAATCTCCAGGTTACGCCAGATACAGTCCCACGGCGTAAAACAAGCTCAGATTATGGAAAGACACCCTCCCAGGGGATTATCCGCCGTCCAGATGGCCAACCTGTTGTATACAGGTGGTATAGGGAAAACTGGGGTGCCCAGTCTCCGCGTACCCGCTGACGGGAGTAGAAGATACAAGCCTTCGTCTTCCTCTTCGGCAAATCCTCCTGACCTACGTACCCGTCTCGCCCAAAAAGACAAAGACAGGAGCCGGAAACAGGTTTTAGGACCCCTAACGATCAAACGGGGAGAGATCGTATGGGAAGATGCATCAACATCCAATGTCATCATGATGTATGAACCATATGAAGATGATGCCTTTATTGTCCCTCCTACCCACAGCGATCAGCATCCAATAATCTTCAAACACAAGCAGAACGGTCCGGTTGAACAGGAAGAATTCCGCGAGCCTGAGAGTGGGAAAATACAAATCCACAGGTATAGCCCACAAGCTTTGAAGATTATACAGAACATGGGTTATGATCTGAAATCAAAGCAAGGCCTCAACTATGGAAAGGGTAGACGAACACCGTTACAGGGTAATTCTCGGCATCAACAAGCTCGTTTCGGATTGGGATATGCTGCTAATACCAAAACTTCAAAGTCTAATCCTGTACGACTAGAGACAATTCCTGCTGAATCAGTTTCTACAACCAGGGACCACAGCGTGTCTGGGGGTAACTCGCCTCGACGAAACAAAGAAGCATCCAAGGCTAGGGGCAGAATGTCCACGGGATCCGAAGATAACGCAACAACCGCTATCTTCCCGGAAGACCATAAAACTCAGACATCAAAAGCCCCACGACCAAAAGGAACTTTCTCCTTCAAAGAAGATGACATAATTGAAATCTTCAATATATTAAGGAAGGAACGTAAGCTCCAGCTACCCGACATCAGATATCCTGAGAGAGCTGGCGACGTGGATCACCCAGATTATTGTCTCTTCCACCGATACACTCATCACCCCACAAAGGCGTGCTATGTACTAAAAAGGAAAATTCAGGAGACGATCGATGCTAAGGTCATCACTTTGAATCTGTGAACAAGGGCACGGGCCATACCAATTGGATTTCCATTCCTTTCTTTCATAAAGATTTGGTCCCATCAAAAGTTGCCATGTCCATATTACCTCTGAGCAGATATGCGCCTCCTTCCCCGATGGAGTCACAATCACAAAGTTTGTCATATTCATATTACCTCTGAATAAACTTTCGACCATCAATTATCATGTCCATATTACCTCTGATATCGATTGTCATCTACACTTAACATTCGTACTTAGATTCTAAAGTACGCCAGTAATGTTAAGTCCACAAAAATTGCCATGTCCATATTACCTCTGAGCAGATATGTGCCTCCTTCCCCGATGGAGTCACAATCACAAAGTTTGTCATGTTCATATTACCTATGAATAAACTTTCGACCATCAATTATCATGTCCATATTACCTCTGATATCGATTGTCATCTACACTTAACATTCGTACTTAGATTCTAAAGTACGCCAGTAATGTTAAGTCCACAAAAATTGCCATGTCCATATTACCTCTGAGCAGATATGCGCCTCCTTCCCCGATGGAGTCACAATCACAAAGTTTGTCATGTTCATATTACCTCTGAATAAACTTTCGACCATCAATTATCATGTCCATATTATCTCTGATATCGATTGTCATCTACACTTAACATTCGTACTTAGATTCTAAAGTGCGCCAGTAATGTTAAGTCCACAAAAATTGCCATGTCCCTATCACCTCTAAGCAAGTATGGAATCCACGCCCCGTGACAAGGTAGGACCCATAGCACAAAAATTCTTGGCAGCTATAAACTCCTACCATCCACATGTCTGGGAAGCAGCGTCATCGTCCAACATCATCACGACATATGGACCCCATGAGGATTCTATCTTCGTTGTCCCGCCTAGCTGCAGCAGTCAGCGCCCCATATTCTTCGGTCGCATGCGCAGTCAACCGGCCAGCCTGGAAGACCCTTTCGATGACGATACTGGGAAAATGCAGATTCACCGATACAGCCCGCAGGCATTAAGGATCATGCAAAACATGGGCTATGACTTGAAGCGGAAGCCAGGCCTCAACTACGGAAGAGGCAGACGAACGCCGCCGTGCGGCAACCCCCGCTATCGACAAACTCGTTTCGGGTTAGGGTATGCCACCTCCCTTACGACTTCCAAGTCGGATGAGGACATCTTTTTCTCCTCCCAGGATGGCCTGTCACCCCCCGACTCACCTGATGCTCTCGGACAAACGCTATCAGTAAATATGGTGGTGACAGATTCCCCAGAAGCAGATGAACAGGATTCTGAGCCATTTGAGAATGACTCTTGGGCTCAACAAATGGATACGCAGTAGAAATTTCGCTTCGAGCAAAGAGAACCTTCCACCAAAGACGAAGTTATCCAAATCGATGTTGGAGGTAAACTTTCGCCAAAACCGATATTTATCAGTGACAATCTTCCCCCAGCTGAAAGGGGAGAAATCATACAGCTGATAAAGGAATACGTCGACGTCTTTGCATGAGATTATGGGGACATGCCGAGCCTTGACCCAAAGGTGGCTACTCATAAGCTCAACATATTGACCAATTCAAAGCCTATGAAGCAGCACCAATGCCGGTTCTGCCCGGATATAATGGACGCCATTGAAGCTGAAGTCAAGAAGCTGATAGCCTGTGGATTTATCCGGGAAGAACAACATCCCGACTGGGTCGCCAATGTTGTCCCGGTCATGAAGAAAAATGGAAATGTACGTATCTGCATCGATTACCGAGATCTGAACGCAGCCTGCCCCAAGGATGAATTCCCTCTTCCCATCACGGACATCATAATCGACAACACCTGCGGCTTTGAACGCATGTCTTTCATGGACGGGTTCTCAGGGTACAATCAGATCAAGATGCATCCTGAAGACGAGAAGCACACTGCCTTCCGTACCCCATTGGGAGTATATTGCTATACGGTCATGCCCTTCGGATTGAAGAACGCCGGGGCTACATACCAACGGGCTATGAGCAGCATATTCCATGAGCATTTACGTAAAACAGTAGAATGTTACGTGGACTACATAGCCGTCAAGAGCCGCCTCAAGGATGATCACATTCAAGACTTGAGGACGGTATTCGAGTTAATGCGCCAACATCAACTCAAGATGAACCCTACGAAGTCCTTCCTGGGTGTATCTAGTGGCAAATTCCTGGGATTTGTCATCACCGCCAAAGGCATCCAGGTGGACCATGACAAAGTCCAGGCCATCGTAGAAATGCGACCGCCCCGCAATCTGAGGGAACTCCGGGGATTTTAAGGTCGTCTGGCTTATATCCGGAGGTTCATATCCAACCTCTCGGGAAGATGTCAGCCCTTTTCGCATCTCATGAAGAAAGGTGTATCCTTCGTGTTGGACAAAACCTGTCAGCAAGCATTCGGGGATATCAAACGCTACCTCACCAGTCCGCCAGTTCTGGTGCCTCCCGTTATGGGAAAACCGTTCTTGCTGTACGTCCGAGCAATGGATCATTCGCTAGGAGCTCTTCTCGCACTGAAGAACGATGTAGGGCATGAACAGGCTATCTACTACCTCAGCAGGATGATGGTCGGAGCTGAACACCGGTACAACCTAGTAGAGAAAGAATGTTTGGCTCTGATGTTCGCTATCCAAAAGACGCGGCACTACGTCACCGGCCAGACTATCCACATCATCTCCAGGATTAACCCTCTTCGAGTACTGATGAGCAAGCCGAGCGTTCTTAATTCCCGACTCGCAACTTGGGCGATGCTGTTAACACCATATGACATGGTATACGTACCGCAGAAGTCCATCAAAGGCCAAGCGCTGGCCGACTTCCTAGCCGCTCATCCGATCCCGGAGACCTCCAAATTATACGAAGACATTCCCGACGAAGTTGCAGAATGTAATTCCGCAATGGAAGGTGACGCATGGCAACTGTTCTTCGACGGCGCCTCCAGAACCGGTCCTAAGGGAAACATCGTTTCAGGAGTAGGAGTCGTCCTGGTCGCCCCTGATCAGCTCGTCATCTACCGAGCATATTCTCTTAGCGAGCCCTGCTCCAACAATGTGGCGGAGTACAACGCTCTACTAATAGGGCTCCAAGTTGCTAAAGAGCTGGGGGTTGAGTCCCTGGAAGCTTTTGGTGATTCTCTGCTTATCGTCAATCAAGTCAGAGGAATATATGAAGTCCGAAATCCAGACCTCATCCCCTATCACCAAGCGACAGTCGAGATAGCCATGACATTCAAAGGATTCTTCCTAGAGCATGTCCCTCGATCCCAGAATCTGGAAGCTGATGCCCTAGCCAGTCTAGCGGCGGATTTAGCTACTCCTATAAGAAGGCAGAATTCAGTGATCCTTCTTAACAGAGATTTATTCTGCGTGAAGAACAACCTCCACATAGAACGCAGCCACGCTGTAAACACAGATCCCCCTGGAAGAGACTGGAGGAGTCCCTTCATAGATTTTGTCGCATACGGAATCTTGCCAAAAGACACCAGAGAAGCAGCATCCGTCAAGAGACGATCATTACGCTTCTACTTCGATGCATCTTCACAATGCCTATATCGTCGGACTTACGATGGACTGCTATTAAGATGCCTCTCAGACGATAAAGCACAGCAGGTTATCCGGGAAGCTCACGATGGCGTATGCGGAACACATCAGCCCGGTCCTAAGCTACAGGATCGTATCAAGAGAATGGGCTATTATTGGCCCACTATGATCACAGACGCGATCAGCTATGCAAGACAATGCAGAGCCTGTCAGGTTCATGCAGACTTCATACACCAACCGTCTGAATATCTACATCCTACGGTTGCATCCTGGCCCTTCGAAGCATGGTGTATGGATATCGTTTGTCCCATTCACCCGTCTTCCTCCAGAGGCCACCGGTTCATACTGGCCATCACGGATTACTTCTCCAAATGGGCAGAGGCGATCCCTCTGGCTGAGGTAAAGGCGTCTGACGTAATCAGTTTCATCAAGCACCACGTCATTTATCGCTTTGGGGTACCCCGGAGGATAATTCACGACAATGGGCCTCATTTCATCAGCCAAGCGTTTCATCGGTTTTGTGATAAAAATCGGATACACAATATTGCCTCTACGGCATATTATCCAACTGCTAATGGTTTGGCGGAAGCTTTTAACAAAACCATTATCAAACTCTTGAAGAAATTCGTCTCTTCAAACAAAAGAGACTGGAACGAGAAGTTAGGCGAATGTCTCTAGGCATACCGCACAACGGTACGGACACTGACAGGTTGTACCCCCTTTTCACTAGTCTACGGGAGCGAAGTAGTTCTTCCCATCGAAATCCAGATCCCGTCGCTCAGGATAGCCGTGACTAGTGAGCTGACTCGAGAAAAGAATGACCTGTTAAGGCTCCAAGAGCTGGAAGGATTAGACGAGAAATGCCTCCAAGCTCAACAACGCATCGCGCTCTACCAAGCGCGCATTTCCAAAGCCTTCAATCGTAAGGTAAAGGAAAGAGTGTTCAAAGTCGGCGAGCTAGTCCTAGCCGTAAGAAGGCCGATGATTCTTACTCCCAGAAGCAAAAGCAAATTCCAGCCCAAGTGGGAAGGCCCTTATGTGATCGAGACAACATTCTCGAATGGCGCTTACAGGTTAGCCCAGCCTAATGGAGACCTGTTAATGGCTCCTATCAACGGCAAATTCCTGAAAAGGTACTATGCTTAAACTCCCCTGCTCGGGTGGAATATAGCAAGGATCTCATATTCTGACAAAACTACTCCCAAAACAAAACTAGTTGGGTCATATCCTATCATGTCTGTACGACCTCTGAATAAGATATGTCCTGCTAAGAAGTTTATCGAGAGTCTATCATGTCCATACTACCTCTGATATTACTCTCGCCTAAAAAACTGTCATTTACATTCCGAAATGACGGGTCCACAAAAGTCAGAAAAGAGTCGCCTTTATTTATTCCCAAAAGGGAGGCATAATTACATCTGGACAAGCAAAAAGGGAAAGGATACATCATAATGGCGGAGTAGTCAGATTGCGAATCAGCCGCTCCAGTGCAGCTATCCTCTCATTCCTAAGAACCAAGGCGTCGGCGTGAGCCTGCTCCAGCCGTGCCTCGGAGGTGTTCGTAAGGGTCAGATCAGCCTTTGCCCGAAGACAGCCCGCTCGAGCAGCTTCTGTACGGTCCAAATCCTGTCGCGCTGCGTTCAGACGACCAGCTGCTACCTCTAGACCCGTCAACGATTGAGAAGCCCATACCTCAGCCTGAGCGAGTTTTTCCTTCAGCTTGGAGGCCCTCGCCGCATTTCCTTCATGCTCGGTGCGACACTGCGTCTCAACGGCAAAAGCCTCTTCCACGACAGCTTTTCTCCTATCCATCTCCAGCTTATGCTTCTGGATGGAGTTGTCTAGGCTTTCCAGCTTTGTAGCAAGCCGCGCAGTCATGAGGTCGAACCGAGCCTGGACATCAGCATCGAGGCTGCCCCGAGTCAGCTGCAAGTATTCGGTAATGGGTTGCTCTAACCCATTAACCACCGCCTCCAGAGCGTCAGCTGCCCCAGGATCGCCGAGCTCCCTGATGACCACGATCGAAGCAAGAGAAGTCTTCTTCAGGCGCTCAAAATCTAGACTCTTCGCTAACACCATTGATATCATCATTTTCAAACCGGTGTAGAAAAGGCTGGTATGTTGCTCGGTCAACGCAACTAGATCCGACTGGACGCCGGGATTGGCCTCAATATCAGCAAGTCCCTCTCCCGGGACAATTGCAGACGAGGTGGCCACAGCCGTCGCATCGGCGCATGGCGCGACCAAAGAAGGTGCGGCAACGGCGGTCGAAGTCATCGCCACACTCACAAGAGGCAGGGTCACGACGATGGGTTCATCCTCCTCTTGAGGTGACGAAACTACTCCGGGCGTACTGGCCCCCGAAGCCACTTCCTTATCAAAGTCGAACGCCTCCGTATCATCGTCTGGAGCCCGAGCGGAGCCAAAATGCGCTTCAACGCTATACTCCCCGTGGGCGCTATCCCCTGAAAAGAGGATAAGAAAGTTAATATCAGTATGATGATAATCTTTCTAAAAGAGAGACATGAAGACGATATTTACCCGGGGCCAATGGCATATACGACGCATCTGCACCCGAGGTAGCTAAACCACGCCTTAATGACTCAATGCGAATCGTCATGCCTGGAGAAGGAGGTGGGCCGACTGACATCGCCGAGAGTTCTGCCAAGCCCTAACCAAGACGCGGTCGAGGTTCATCAGCTGGAATCTCGCCAGGCACGCTCGCTGACACAACGGAAGTTTTACCCGTTGCTGACCTCGGGAAAGATTCCCCCATCTGCCTCGGCCACACAGGCAAACTCGCTCCGCTACCTGGAGCAGCAGCCATGACAGCGACCTCTAGCGAGGATTCTCCGGCACCGCCGGCCGGAACTGTAGAAGGTCCCTCTCTAAAATGCGAGGAACCTCCAGCCAAAGAATCATCCCTGATATAGGAAGAGGCAGGCTCACTCCCGGGAGCCTCAACACCAAGAATGCGGAGAGGACGAGCGACTGTCTCCTTCCTCCTCTTACGAAGAGAAACTTCCTTCGGAGCAGAAGCCCGTCGCTTCCCAGAAGAGACTACCAAAGCCCCCGCAGGCGGAGGCACTTCACACCTCGGCACCGACACCAGAGGCTCATCCGGAGTACCAGACTCCTCACCCTCGTCCGAAGAAACTGAGGGGACGTCAACTCTTCCCCCAGGCTTGGGAGAAGGCACCCTGAAGCTTCTACGCGTGTCGAAATCACGATGGAAGGTGTTAATCGCCACGTAGAACTGGGCAAAAGAATGGAGAATGCGGAGCTCCGTGGAGGCTGTAACGACCGGCACGATAAAGCTTGCCCCCGTACAACCCGTGATGAAATATCGCCACCCTCTAGCTCCATCAATGAGTCCGCCCCTGGACCTGAAGCTGGTGACGGCATTGCCTACATGCAACTGATTGTACCCAAACTGCCTGGCGAACCGACTAGGCAAGTAAGGCTCAAAGAAGCAGTGATCTTCGCTCCTGTACAGCAGATGGGAGGGCCTAATACAGACCAACCAGTTAAAAGCTTCCGGGGAAAGGTCGATCTTCTCTCCACCTGAATTCTCAAGCCGCACCCCTGATTGATTGCGATGTACGGAGGGGACAATACAGAGGATCTTCCAGCCCTGGCTGAGGTTCAACACCAACCGACAGTCTAAGACTGTGTTCACATTCCAGGAGGAATCCTTGTAATTCAGCAAGAATATACCCCCCGAACTGCTACCGGAGCCAGGAGACATCACCCGAGGATTGTGGAGGATTAACCATCCCATCAAGTATAAATATGATAATTCCACCCTGGGAAAACTCTCACGCCGAGCTTCGTCGGCGAGCAACCCATCAGTTATGGCTCTCAGGTCAGCCTGTATACGACACACCATGGCAGGAAGCAAGCCCAGTCTTGCCCCGAACACCAGGCGCACTACCGGCCACAGGATATTCCGGTGAATACGGTCCGCGGACGCTGTGCCGGGCACTACTACTCGATGCAGCCATATGGAAAGGAAACCAGCCAGCTAGGCTTCCTTAGACAGAGGCCGGCGACAGCGCCTCAAGTAACTACAGGCCTTAGTGCCTTCGGGGTACTTTCCTCCATAAGACCCTCGACGACCTGGGCGCTAAGCACGCCCAAACAATTCACGGGCTCATTTTTGCCCCCCGAGGCTTTCTCCGACTTGGCAGCCCTAGCTCGGTGAAAGAAGAGGTAGGACATCCACTTGGTGGTATGAGCCAAATCAGAAGGCTCGTTATAAAAAGTGGTGCACGCGAAGTATTGACACATCAGCTCCTGATATACTTCCGCCACCCGAGGGTCCAAATCCCCCAACTCCCGGTTGGTGGGAACGTACTCTTCATAGGGGGTATCCCCCATCGGCAGTCTCGAGACAACTGCCATCTCATGGAGCGCCAATCCCAACTCCCCTAGTGGAGTGGCAAAGGTCCCAGTGAGCGGAATGTACCGCTCCATCGCACTCACAGCGGCATATAGTCCAATAACCTCCAGCTCTCTCCGGAATTGCTTTAAGGCCCAGTCAACCAGGCATGTCCATCGGGAGTTTGTTGGGGCAATCCACCCATTACACCGGGGATTCTCCTTGGGATATACCCCGCCTCGTCCCATGAAGTCGTTACAGAAGGTCGACAATTGGACCTGCTGGATCACCGAGCTGTCTTCACTCGGGACACTACCCGGGCACAGTCCCCGAAACAACGTCACAAAGCCGGAAGGGCGACTGACAAACGACCCCCGGTCAGCTCCTTTGAGATGAAAGATCTTCTCCGGCTTACCGTGAAGATCAGGAGTCAGCATCCACGATATCTTCCTGGGATGCGTCGCGTGGAAGAAGGCCGAGATGGGATAATCCCTCGGCATCGTTGGCAAATACAAAACCAAATTCCCGGCAGGGAAAACCCAGGGCTCCCTCTTGGGCCTCGTCTGGGACTGTTTGTCAATCATGTCCCCAAAGAGGAAAGCCGGCTTTATGTACTGCTCCCCGTCTACGTAGGTCAGGGGCTCGCCATTAATCATGCTCAGCAGCGTCCGCTCGCCTTGAACCGATATCAGAAACCCCTTTCCCTCAGGATACTGGGGTCCGGAGATGGGAAATGCCACGTGGGACAGATCCTCCAGGTAGTTCGAGTGCAGCATCCCAGCAGCGGAGCCCATCACCTCGGCCAGTGGAGACTCACCCAAATCAACTGCAAAAGTGCAAAAAAAAGATGTCACTACAAGTCTTGCACGAACATGCAGACCGAAGAAACGACAGTCTGTGCTCTACGCAGGATTATGCAAATCTGGCTATTTTACGCCGGCAGTCCTCCCCACAAGCGTAAAACTCAAAATTTACGATATACACCAATTTTCGGTAGCCAGAGCTTTTACGGTCAAAACTACGAAAATGTGGAGTCTTTACGCTGGCACATTAGAAATGTGGGCGTAAAAGATAAAAATGCCTCCATGCATCATCTTCCTCCAAAGAGGCTATCAGCACAGAAGACGACCTAGCGCGGTCACGTTTAACGTGTGCGAAGGATTTTTTGTCGTTTTTGTCACCCCAAAGGCTCTACCTCTAAGGCCGGGTGCGCTACTCGTCGGCGGGATACTTTGCTCGAAAGAAAGTTCGCCTTGTCCGACCAGAGACTCCCTCGCTGGGGCAGAAGAATGAGAGGAAGAACCTACGCTCTTTTCCTTAGTGGAGGGGGTTTGTTTCGGCGCCATATCTGAAGACTCGGAGTGCTCGGAGAAGGAACGAAGAAAAACTCGGAACGGTCGAAAGCTCTCTCTTTCGCAGAAGACAGATAAAAAGTTTTTTCTCTCAAAAAACTTGGGGTATATATAGTCCGGGTCGACTCCTCGAATCCTCGGACGAACTCCTCGAGACCCTAACCAAATCTCGCAAATTAAATGATGGGTTATGATTGGATGCTACGTCAGCCCATTACCCTTGGAAGACGGACAGTCAGCGAATTCGAAAGATTTTTCGTGCAAAACGGTTCAGCGGGTTCTACGCTAAAGGAGCTTTCTACGCCCGACAGCAATGGATCTCCGATTTTACGCTCGCAAGCTACAAGTATATGGTTTTACGCCCGGATGCTTTGTGCTCGGTAGCTTTTATGCTCGAGAGGCCACAAACCTACGACTTTACGCTCAGCAGATACCAAATCGACGATCTCACGCTCGGTGGCGCTCAGTTTACGCTCAGAGGCAACAGATCCGCAAACTTCACGCTCGAAGAAACTTTCTTTTCAGGAGCTACAAATCAAACAGTTCTACGCTAAAGGAGCTTTCTACGCTCGACGGCTACGAATCTACAGCTTTACGTTCGACAGCTATAAGTCTACGGTTTTATGCCCGGATGCCTTTGTGCTCGGTAGCTTTTATGCTCGAGAGGCTACAAACCTACGACTTCATGCTCAGGAACCACAAGTCTACGATTCCGCGCTCGATGGTGTTTTACGCCCAGAGGTTACAGACTGATGATTTCGCGCTCCACGACTTTTCGCATATTCAAAACAGTCCCCAAAGCGGTCAATTGCAAAGAGTTCACACAGATGATACTCGTTCTTGACCCAAAGCATCCCAACTACCCGAAGCATACAAGAGTTCAAACATTGAGAAATTACTCTTCTCGGGTCTAAAATTGGAGGTTCATCCAGACTCCAGTCTGAATATCTCGTCTATCAAAAGATGGCAACTCAGTTAGACAGCCATTTCTCGACCCTGTTCAAAGGGATTTTCGAGAAGTCACTCTTGAAGACGAAGTCTGAACAAAAATTCTGTTCATCAGAGAAGCAACAGTTCAGAAATTCTACGCGGTTCCTTGGTCCTAGCAACAGGACGGTTCTAAAATGTTCAAAATGCTCTACAACGTTCTATGGACTATTCGCTATGCGTAAAGGACAGGACCTAGCACTCTTTCTACAGAGTCGGCATAAAGATTCAGACGTGTTGAAGCTACACATATTCAGACTTCACAGCAACGTATGGCAAGATGATCATATGAAGAAGCAAGACGATTTTATTAAAGATCAAAATCATGATTACATATGAGGGAAATCCAATCTACAAGGGTTTTCTTTTCATTTTCATGATTACATCTGAGGGAAACTCTGTCTACAAAGGAGATACCCCCTCGTCGTCCGAAGATCGCCCAGAAGCTGTCCTGACAGGTTCTCGCATGGGTGGAGATCGTCCTCTTCTTCGAGGACAGTTCATCGACTACCACAGTCATGAACAAGAAGATCCTCCATTCGCCATGGCCGATCCAGTTGAGGTATCTTCTACCCAACTCGATCGAGGACGATAGATTACGGTTTGTCTAATCTCGTCCGCGGGGATCTCAGAAGAAGAGATACAGCTTGCAAACAGTATGGTCTAATATGACCCTTCCCTTCTCCCGGAAGAACCACCATACAAAGTTGCTGATTATCCCGAGCAAGGGAGGCTAAGATATCCTTCCATGTTCCATCGTTGCAATGGACATTTGCTCGAAGATGCCGTCTTTTTCGGCTCCCTACATGCTGGAAGAACATGATCTCCTTCTTCCTCAGGTCGACCCGACGAACTCCGACGATCATCTCTGTATGGTGATGGGGATGTGGTGAGAACAGGTTCACCCCCCAGCCTTTTTATAGGCAAAAGAGATCACAGCGATCCCCAATAAATCTGCCATAAAGTCCGCATCGACCGTTTCAGCTCTTCATTCAGAAACGTTTCGAGTTACGAGGGGCCATTCATGCTTCATTCAAAGCGTTTCAAATTCTGAGGAATTTAAAAGCTTTGAAGGGGGTCTTGTAGAAGCATGAAAAATACGCCGGGAAGAGCTACGCAGCCTCTTGATGCAGAGTAGCGTAAACGGAGGCCTTCAGAGCCATCAAGCGTGCGACAGAGCTTTTTTCGCTAAAATACAACATGAAGTGTATGCTCAAAGGACCATCCGTGTAAGTGCAGTACGTCAAGGCCGCTCCAGTGTAAGACAGAGTTCTTCATCGCCTCCATGGCGTAAAACTCAACCGCTCTCAAAGCAGCGTTAATGCGTACGAGGAACGCTTCGTCTTCCCCGAAATGAACCTGTCAAGTCACGCAGTGAATCTGACCTCTGACTCCTGACAAAAAGTGCTGCACGGCTATCCAGACGACGGCTGGAAACGATGGCAGACCCCTCGGGACGCGCCCCACAGTATGATGGCGGATCTCTGCATTTAATGCAGAGGATTTGGTTAAAGCATCACCAAACCGTCGTTTACTGGAGTCCCCTCAGCGTAAACTGCTCTTTCGCGTACAAGGAAATACGCTGCCCTGTTTTACACAGGCAAACATGAGCTGTTTTACGCTCCGCAGCAGGCAAACCGCCTGCCACGTTAAAAGCTGCACCTCGTACGGGACTCGAGGCACGTCTCCACGTCTAATTGCACAGAGCGGTGACAGCTTCTCTCAAGGCACGTCTCTGCGACCGGTGCACAGAAGGGCTGCAGACCTTCAAAACATGCCTCCGCATTTAATTCATAAGATGGTGGCAAATCTCTGAGATTCGATTATATCTCCAAAAGCCATAATTCCGGCTAAGACGTCCACATCAGCACGATATGCAGCGGCTTCTACGCCCATTCTAGCACAGTACGCAGCGGCTTCTACGCCCATTCAGGATCTGTGTTCATACGGCTTCTACGCCCACTCAGTCTCTACGACCATTCAGTCTCTACGACCACTCGGCTTCTATGCCTGTTCGGCTTCTATGCCTGCTCGGCTTCTATGCCTGCTCGGCTTCTATGCCTATTTGGCTTCTATGCCTACTTGGCTTCTATGCCATGGTGACAGACATTTGGCTTCTATGCCAACCTCTGCTACACAATGGATACCTACCTACGTGGCTTTTACGTCGTGATCTTAGTAGCAATTTGTACGCGTTGTGTCCCCTTAGTTGGACCCGCGTCACACGCTCATTCAAAAGATTATCTATACGTAGGCATTGGTTACTTTAACCGTTGTATAAAAGGGTGCTGTACTTTTCACTCCTCGGTTGTTACACCGATGGAGTGGTCACTGTCACCAAAACTCTATAAATAGAGACCCCTATCAATGGGGAACAAGGTCGATAATTTGGAAGATCGAACCAGGTCGGAGAATTGATAGAGAGAGAGAGAGAGAGAGAGAGAGAGCACTCGGAGCTCAGGCAAAGAGTAGGGATCGACGACTTCAGCATCGTGCATCCACCCTCTTCTGCAACCTTCGAAGCTGCTTCCTGTCTCCTACGGCACTTCTTCAACATCGTGTGGTCCAAGGGCTAAAGTGATCGACCGCAGATCAGACACCTATAGCAATATCTACCCAGATTAAATAAATTGTACTCCCACATCCTCGTATAGGATTATATTATACAAGTTTGTTTGTAAACAAAAGAAGGCGGGTTCCGTGTAAACCCCCACATCGAATACATTCCTATTCTTTTCGTTTAAATAACCACAAACAACGGTTGTTTATAGATAACGAGCCCACATGCTTTTGATCAGAGCATCAGCAACGACATTTCCCTTGTTCGGAGTATACGCGATCGTTAGATCATAGTCCTTAATAAGTTCTAGCCAACGCCGCTGCCGGAGTTTTAATTCTCGTTAGGTGAAGAGATACTTGAGGCTCTTGTGATCTGTGAAGATTTTGCAAGCAACACCATAAAGATAATGCCTCCATAACTTCAATGCAAATACAATCGCCGCCAATTCCAAATCGTGCGTCGGGTAGTTTTTCTCGTGCGGCTTCAGTTGCCTGGAGGCGTACGATATTACCTTGTCCCGTTGTATGAGTACACATCCCAATTCGAGTCCTGAAGCGTCACTGTATATCTGAAACTCTTCTACCCCATCTGGAAGTGCAAGAATTAGAGCTGAAACAAGACGACGCTTAAGTTCACTAAAGCTGGCTTCGCATTCATCACTCCATTTGTATACAATTCCTTTCTGAGTAAGGCGAGTCAAAGGCGAGGCCAGTTTAGAGAAATCTTTCACGAGCCAATGGTAGTACCCTGCTAGGCCGAGAAAGCTTCGAATTTCGCTGGCTGACGTAGGTTGTTTCCAGTCCACCACCGCCTCAATTTTCTTCGGGTCTACGGCGACGCCTTCTGCCGAGACAACATGACCAAGGAACGCCACGCTGTTCAACCAGAACTCACACTTGCTGAGCTTAGCGAACAACTTATGTTCTCGTAATGTCTGCAACACGATCTTCAGGTGTTCCTTGTGTTCCGCCTTATTCTTGGAATATATTAGAATGTCGTCGATGAATACGACGACAAACTTGTCTACGTAAGGCCGAAACACGCTGTTCATCAGATCCATGAAAGCTGCAGGGGCGTTCGTTAAGCCGAACGACATCACGAGAAACTCATAGTGTCCGTAACGGGTCCTGAACGCAGATTTTTGAATGTCTTCTGGTCTGATTTTCAACTGGTGATACCCTGACCTGAGATCAACTTTAGAGAAAACGGTTGCACCTTGCAGTTGATCAAACAAGTCATCTATCCTTGGCAAAGGGTACTGATTTCGTACGGTTGCCTTATTTAATTCTCGGTAGTCAATATACAACCGCATGGATCCATCTTTCTTCTTCACGAATAGTACCGGAGCACCCCACAGAGAAATGCTTAGACGAATGTATCCTCGGTCCAACAGATCTTGTAACTGAACCTTAAGTTCTTTCAGCTCTGCTGGGGCCATTCGATAAGGTGCCTTTGATATCGGTCGCGCATCCAAAAATGTGTCGATGCTGAATTCGATCTCACGATCAGGAGGCACTCCAGGCAGCTCGTCCGGGAACACGTCGAGGAAATCTGCTATAACATCAGCCTGAGCTGCATTTGCACTTTCCTGCCGGGTGTCTCGAACTGAAGCTAAGTACCCTTCACAACCCGAATGCATCATACTCCTAGCCGAAATTGCTAATATCACTATTGCCGTCTTCGGTGCAGCGCTGCACGAATAGTAGAAGTCTGCCTCGCCGGGTAGACGAAATACGACTCGCTTCTCCGCGCACTCGATTGTTGCATGGCAAGCACCCAACCAATCCATCCCGAGAATAATATCGTAATCCTTAATGTCTAGTACAATGACATCTAAGAAAAGCTTCCTTCCTCCGATGCAAATATAACCATCCCTACAGA
Source organism: Iris macrosiphon (assembly GCA_036927795.1). Lineage (NCBI taxonomy): Eukaryota > Viridiplantae > Streptophyta > Magnoliopsida > Asparagales > Iridaceae > Iris > Iris macrosiphon. The sequence continues at coordinate 56,443,100 of JAYESA010000012.1, read as the reverse complement.
TCGCATGGGCGGGCATAACGACTCCCGAAGGTGTGCTTACGCAGAGATTCATAGTTAAGGGAGTAGAAGCTAATTTATGCTCAACAGTAAAATCAGCAGATATGAAACTATGCGTAGCACCTGAATCAAATAAGACTCTAGAGGGCAATTCTCTGAAAAGTAATATACCTGTCACGACCGTTTCAGAGACAGATGCCTCATCCCAAGTCAAGGCATAGACTCGGCCTTGAGCACCCTGACGTTGCGGGTTTACTGGCACCGCATTTGTATCACTTGCTGGAGGCCCCTTATTCTGATTATTCCCGTTGTTTTGATTCGGCTTACCCTCCTGACAATTAAATTGTTTATGGCCCAAACGACCACATTTGAAACATCCAGTAACCCGACATTCGTTTACTCGATGTCCTGCTTTGCCGCACCTGCTACAGTTCGGTGTCTGAGTCTGACCCCTGTTATCCGACGTGTGCAGACGCTTTTGTGCTCCAGACCCTCCCGTTTCCTGAGGTCGTTTATTATTGTTGGTACGGGGGGTTTGCACTTCTGCCTTTGGGGGACAACGCCCAAAGATCCGCTCGCTGCCCAGGGCTGCTTCGTAGCATTCCCTGTAGGTTTGATATTTCTGATTGATGACGTCCCTACGCAACTCATCATTCAAACCTTTTTGAAAGTGATAGCACCACGCCTGCTGGTTAGGCAGGAAGTGCCCCACAAACTTGGCCAGCTTAGCGAACACAGAATCATAATCATCCACAGACAAACTTCCTTGGACCAGATTGCTGAAGTCGTCTTCCTTTTGTTGACGCACGGCCCTGGGAATGTATTGTTCAATGAAGGCTGATTTGAATATTTCCCAAATTATTTTACAGTTGGGATTGGCATCGTAAATCCCTTGCTTCGTTGCCTCCCACCAATTATGCGCACGCAGTTCCAGCTGAACCGATGCACAGGCAACTCGTTTGGATCCCCGGATGCCAACCAGGTTGAAGAGTCCCTCCAGCTTAGCAATCCATCCCAACACCAAGTCCGGTTTTGCTCGTCCGTTGAACGTGGGTGGATGCATTTTTGTGAACTCCGCTGCTCGGCAGGTGTTCCTAGCTGAAGGCTGAGTTTCTTCTGACCCATCCTCTACCGCCACAGCCGGCGGCGTCGTTGTAGTTCCTCCGTTGCTGGGTACCAATGATGCAATCAGTTGCATCATAGTATCCATCTGTTTTTGCTGAGCAGCAAATTGGGTCTGAATACTTGCTTGCTGAGTAGCGGCTTATTGTTGCTGCGCCTCCATGAGGTGCATAAGCCGTTCAGACATCCCGATTGAACCCGCTCCTCCGGATTCTCCAGAACTTGTCGAATCGCTCTGGATAGGCTGAGCACTGCTTGCAGCGGCAGTATTTTTCTTAGCCATTGCTACAAAAGAGAGTAGCTTGTTAACACTCCAAAATTGATAGATTTTATATCTACGGGCTTATTGTATAGGAGACTCATCTGATGCAGCGGACGTCGAACGCAACTCAATTGAGAGGCACATCAAACTCCTTTATATTCTTTTGAAATCCCAAGGAAGTATAGCCGTGCTCTGATACCAATATGTCACGCCCCGATCCCGAAAAGGTCATTCGTCCTCGCCGGATCCTTTACGGAACCGATTCGTCCTCGCTAGGGGCGTGATGCCGTGCGAGCCTGGAGTTGCGCTCGCATAAGGCAAGAACTTGCAGTTTTAGGAACCCATTTTGAAACATAATTGATAAAACACATTCACAGAGATTTGAACACAAATGCGGAAGAAACATGCTTTTTCATTGATAATTCAGAGTAATTTACATAGAGTTTACATTGATGCGCCTTCTCGGCTATTTGAATTGCATTACAAAAGATAACTCAAAATGCAGGACACGCTCCGTCAGATAGTCCACGTCGTTTGCACATTACGCCCTTGTATAGATTGAAGTCTCTGCCTCTAAAATGAACTGACTCCAGCTATACTTCAAAATAGAGGTGCTCCTAACGCCTCCTCGCTAACGCACTAGCGTTGCACCGTCTGATTTCCTGAAATAGTTGCCCATAACGTGGGTCAGTACTCAACTTGTACTGGTGAGCGGGATGAACCCACTCGACTAAATCGACACTAGCTTGTTAGGGGCGAGCATGCATTAAGATAGCTTCTATAAGGAAGCAAGTAAAATCAATTCATATCAGTTGCATGTTTTGATAGGAATGAAAATAGCATTGAATCCAACCAGTACACCGACTGCTTACTCAATCGATGCACACCTTCCCTGAAACGAAACACAAGTATACTTACCATCTGCACAAGACAATAAGTTAGCATGCGTTCTATTCTATGCGGTCATTGGTGTGATCGACACCATAGGGACATATTTCAAGCATTAGCGGCGCGCCCTATCAGCCCGGGTAGCAAGCCCTGCTGGAGGTCCCGCTATGCATCGTGACAAGCACGAATCAAATATTTTTCTCCGGATCGATACGGTTCCAGTGCCCCGGAAAGCCGTTTCGAGGAAATACCAAACCCTGTGCACAAGTTGTCCCAGACCATGCAAATGCATGAAATAATTCATATTATATACAATACATCGAATTAAACAGAAGAAGTTAAGCAGCAACATATATATATCTCATGCAATAGTTCATATTTTCTCGTGCGGTGTTCCGATTCATTTATCCCATAAGTCCAAACTCTATCCGAGGCACCAGGCCGCCACCAACAACCAACTCTTCCTTATAAACAAGCTCAAATTATAAGGTATGCAAGCATATGATAAAATTAGTCTACAAATCCCATGTTTCTTTCTTAGTGGCTGGCATGCCTGTGGCTGAGGATTTCCTAGGCGTCCAACCGGGCATCATTGAGTGAACGATTGAAACTTAGAGATCTTGGCATAAAGAAGTAGGAAAGAAGGGACCAAATCACTCACTGGTTAAGGGAAAGAGGCTGAAACTAGGAATCCTGCTAGCGACGATCAAACGTCAGTTACGCGGACCTGAAACAGCACAAGCACCGAGTTAGAAATCTTGCCTATCCTTCCTTGCCGAACTCCCCAAAACCTCAAGTTCTAAACGATAAAACCAGCAGCGAAAATCAAGCAAATCGAAAGCAACAACAATTCCAAAACCTCAAAACGGCAATCAAGAAAACCAAGCAACCAAAACACGAAAACTATTGGACTCGTTTCAATAGAGGCCTTTCCATGAGTTGGAAAAGATTATCGTATTTTGTTCGTGGCAAGAAGATGCCGAGATCTAAGTTACGACTCAGACGGACTAGCCACAAGCCTAATTACGTAGTGCTCATCCCGGTCGGATCGGGATTTGAGGCACTACATAAATTAATTAAATCATTGGAATAGAAGCTTCCTTCCTTAATTATTTTTTCATGAGAGGCCCCAAGGGGTATAATGGACATTACATAGGGAGGGGAATAGGGGCCGGCCTATTTAAAAAGAGGGAAAATTTTCTCTCTCATCTTTTTTCATTCTAAATCTAGATCTAGAATTTTCCACTACCAAATTCCTTCATTCCCACTTCATTTTCCTACCAAAATTCATTCCAATTCCTTCCCAAATCACCATTAGAGACTTGAGAAGCAAGAATCTAGAAGGAGGAAGCAAGGATCTATAAAGAGGAGCAAGGATCTACAATTTGAAAGCAATTTTATCTCAATTGGAGGTTTCATTAAAAATCCATCTCCCAATAGGTACAATTCAGTTTTCTCCCTTAAAATAGCTTCTAAATCTGAGATTTAATTATGGAAAATCAACCCATATGTATGTACTACCCATAGGATTTTGTTTTGTGTTCATAGGAGGCATATTGAGAAAGTTATGGTGCTTTTGTGTCATTTTTGGGGAAATTCCGAGAATGACATTTGTTGTGTGTGTCAATTGATCTTATAGATCAATTTGGCATGTGTTTATGTGTTTGGGGCTAGTGTCGTATCCATAATTGGGTACATGTAGGTCGTATCCCAATAATTTGGTGATACATATTATTTTGGAGGTTTTTCCTCCGACACGGGACTTTGTACATGTCGTATTTTGACACGGACATATAGATCTATATTTGATACTTTGTTTTGTTCATAAATAATATATGTGACTTGCTTGTGTCCTTCGGGGTGCAATTGGATGTGTGGTGGACTCGTGTCGCATGCGTATCCTAGATCTAGTAGGATACGGTGTGATACTCTCCATTTGTTGTGTGTTTATGTGTAGATCTAATTAATTGTGCTTTAATTCTTGAATTATAATTAAATATATATATTATATATGTATTATGGTATATTTATTATAGTGTTTATTGCATCATAGATCTACGTATTATATATGTATTAATAGAATATATATTATGTAGCTTTCTTCTACATGCATTAATATATATGTTATAATATATGTTAGGGATGTAAATATATGAATATGTTTTTATAAAATATATGCGTATGTTTAATTAAGTAATTAGATTATTTATAGTTATTATATGATTATATATATATATATATATATATATATATATATATATATATATTTATATATACATCCATATATATATATATATATATATATATATATATTATATATATATTTTTATAGGTTTCTAGCGACGGAGTTTTGGCGACAGCAGCCGCTGTCACAGAACAGCAGCAGCTGTTGTAGCTATGAGGCGGCGCCATTAATGACAGCAGCCGCTGTCATTAATAAGGGACAGCAGCGGCGGGAAATGCAGCAGCAGTGACAGCAGGATTGATGACGGTTGAAAACCGTCGCCAAAGCAGCAGCAGCAGTGCAAATTCAAACAACAGAAGCGACGGTGGCTTCAGTGACAGCCAGAACTGTCACTAAAAACTTGGTTTCAGCGTATCAGTATTTTTTAACACTGTTTTCAGCGACAGTTAGGCAGATTATTATATTTGTGTTTATATACTATATTTATATATATATATATATGTATATATATATGTATTAATATTGAGATAATATACTATTATTGCTATAATTCTTATTTGTATAATATTAGTATATATTATATATGAGGGTATTTATTATATCAAGGTATTGAGTATTACCTTGTGGAAACCAAGGTAAGTGGGATACTCAAGATACGGGGTTTGGGTATCAAGGTTGTGATTTTGTTGAGATACCAAGTTGGTTCAAAACCATGGTTCCTATTTGATGTGTAATTAATATTCTATATTGTTATACATGATTGTTTGATATATATGTATTGTGATGTTTACCTTGGAATTTACGTATCCGGAGATACGGTATCCTAATATTTTAGGATGTGGGTTTTATGACTTAGATTTTAATATCTTGACCCAAGATTTTTGTATTAGGCTTGTGCAACCTAGAAATAGATAGTTGACCTTGGTTTGACCATAGTTGATCATAGTTGACTTAGAGTTGACTATAGTTGACTTTTGATTTAGAATTGACTTATTGACCTAGAAGTTGACTAGTTTAACTTATTCTCTTTTCGGAACCTTGTATTGATGTTGTGTTCCATATCTAGGTCTTCGAGACACCGAGTCAGACATCTGTGAGACTATTCTTTGGACTTCAGGCGAGTACATTCTCTGATAGTTTCTCATTTATGATATCCTCTATGTTCACTGTATCTAGTGTAGATATCCATGTTTCTCTAGACACTATGGTTAAACAGATTGGTATATCCGGATCTCGTCATGAGATATTATTCCTTGGTATATGGTGTATATGGTGGAAGTATTATTTTATTGGTTATCTTGTACATGTACCGACACTGATTCTCGAGAAGAGTCGCTATCTTCTTGGGAAATCTCGTACCATAGCATACCGTGGTTGGATCTATTATACCAGTCGGGGTGGAGAGTATTAGTATAGATATGTAATTAATATCCCTATTGTATCAAGTACTGATTACTGAATAGTGTTGATCATGCAACGCACGTATGATTAACCAGGTCGTATTGTATCTTGCCTAAGCCGATCATATGTTAAGCTAGTACTCACACACTTAGTCATTAGTATTCTTGTTTTATTGGCATATTGTTCATTATTGTATTTATTTTTAGTATTTTCTTATTGTATATATATCTCTTGTATCTATTGTGCATCTTGTTTATCCACAGCTATTTACTGTTACATAGTTTTTATCATTGATTAGAACTGTTGTTAGAGATGTACTCTGCTCCTTTCCTGACTAGATATATTTTTTCAGATGACACTGAGGAGTGGTACCCTACCTATTATGGACCCCAAGATATTATGGGTTTAGATTCTGAGACCTTGGCTCAGGAGGGACTTATCCCAACTGAGACAGTTGACCCAGGACTTGTAGCTTCGTAGTATTCTTTTATACTGGATTTGTCTCTAGCTTATTTTGTATTTCTTCTGACTCATTGATGTATTATTTTAGACTCATGAGTTGTATTATGACTATTCTATTCTTTATCTGATTTGTGCTTTCCATCTTAGATCTATGATTGAGTATATTATCATTATTGGTGGTTCATTATATGGTTAGATAGATTATCTAGACAGCGTTCTACCGCCGATTCTGTGGCGTAGGCTGGGCATTGTTTCCGACTTGTACCCTTACACCGGGTGCGGGTCGTGACTGTAATATCCAACTATTATATTATACTTTGTGTTCTATACGATCTTAGCACGGTAGCCTTATGGGGGTCTGGTTCATAATACTATGTGCTATGCGGCAATTTATGGCTCGGCTAGCCCTGCGAGCATATGGCTTGATCTGAGGATTCCTATTATATCCATAATATCTCTAGGATAACCCAAACTCTACCTAAAGTCGTACAAGTGATTCGCTGATTATGTAACTGAGCTTGATTGTGTATTGTGGCTTCTGTTAAATAGTATAGGGACATGGACTATCATAGTGCAATGGTCTAACCCTTGTCCATATTTAGTTGTAGGATTAGATTATTGTATCACGATAGGCTATGAACCAAAACTACGAGACAGAACTATATATATATATTTATTTATTTATTTATATATGTGTGTGTGTGTTTTTATTCTCACTGGTTTTGTTTCTTCATTTGTGCTTCCTTTGTGGTACTTGCTATTTGGGGTCCAACCCTTCTAGTTTTGCCTGGCCAGGTTTATAGCCAGCACCGGAGGATCCAACATACGTTTCCCTGAACAATGGCACGCACCAGGCGGATGGCCGTTGAGGAACACGAGTGAGTTCCTTCTTCCCTGCTTGTTATTATATATTTTACTCTTTAGGGCGTTTAGCCACCGACACTTTTTTGCCATAAATCTGGACATTTTTTTTTTACATGATTGTAATTAATCAGACTGTAGCTGATCATGGTCATGTACTTTTGCTACTCTACCAGCTTCTTATTTTGTACAGCTGGTTTCCAGAATATTTTGGCATAGCGTTTGGGATGCCTTACTTCTTTATTTTATATGTTATGTGTTTACTATCCTTACTTGAATGATTGAGACAATAGATGTTCTGTGTGACCCTAAGCGACTTATTTGTAGTATGCACCCCTAGTCTAGTTGTAGCCATGATCGCCCTATGATATTCTATACCTTGTACGCGGTAGATGGCCATATCCGTCCCCGTATTTTGGTACTAGGGAATGACAAGTTTTTAGTGGTGGCCCATGCAGGTCCGTACTTCCAAACTTGTGGGGTGTTATGGTCATAGGAGTCTCAATCAAATATGTCCCCTTTGATATCTTGCTTTGCCCTCCTCGATACCAATACTTGAACTGTTAAAACTGCTTGCCTACTTGGTCCTTTTTGTCCTGCTCTTGATATTTCTTGTCCTTTCCTTTAGAGCTTCTTCTATTGCTGGAGCAGCAAACCTGGCAAGACAGAGTTCTTCTGCGCAACAAAGGGAGGTAGCACCTACCTAGAGTCAGATCCGAATAGAGCCAGTAGTTGAGCAAGCTGGCATAGTTGAACCAGAAGTTGGACATATTGAGAAACCAACCCCTGAGGTCCCCGTACCCCCAGTAGTACCAACATTGCTAGCGGTACTTGATACCCTGGCATTATTAGAGATCCTCCGAGGAATAATGGCTATGCAGCAGCACTAGATGGCAGTGCAACAATATTAACAATTTTAACAACAAGAGCATAATGTCTTATTGAGTCAGGGTTTACAGATGGCTCTGGAGAGAAGCGGAAGGACTGATTCGGGGGCGCCAGTTAGATTTTGTCGACTTAACCCGAGGTACTTTTACAGCATGAGGACGCCATTACGGCAGATGCATGGCTCCAAGACATTGAAGTTATCTTGGCAGCAGCAAAGGTTCCGGCCGAGGAACAAGTTGACCAGGTCCGATTAGAGCTTCAACACCTTGCTCGTGACCGGTGGGCGTCATTGGAGGTTTGGTTGAGGCGTCCTATCTCTTGGGAAAGTTTCAGGACTCAATTCTGGGCTAAATTTTTTGGGGTCGTAGTGCAGTATAAGCTTTAGCAGAGGTTTATCTGTCTCATTCAAGCCGGTAGGACTGTGGATGGATATGTAGTATAATTCTGTTGGTTGAGTAGATTTTCTCTAACGATGGTGGCTACAGAATCAGACAGAGCGATGAGGTTCCAGCAAGGAATTCATCTAGAGATTCTATAACTGGTAGAGGGGCACGACTACCATACTTATGAAGAAGTATTAATAGAAGCTCGGAGGCACGAGCTTACGATTCAGAGGTTGTCAGCGAGGACAGGAGGCCAGAAGAGGTCTCATGCTCAGAGTGGAGGAGGAGGTGGAGGTGTTCCCCGAATGTCAACACCATCCCCTAGCATTCATATCCATGATTCAGCGCTGCGTAGGGTGACAGTTTCAACAGTGACAGTTCCAGCTAGGCAGCAGCTGAGGCAGCGACAACAACAATATCGCCAAGGAGCACTAGTAGGTTTCACTTATTATGGCAAGGGAGGCCACACTAGATATGTGTGTAGGGCAGCCAATGGACTGTATATGAGGTATAGCAGTCCAGATCATCAGATTGTCAATTATCCGATGATGTAGAGGCCAGGAAGACTAGTCCAACAGTTACCAACACTTCAAGCACCAGGGGAAGTTTACCACAGAGGGCCAAAAGTAACAGTACAACTATTAGCTCAGTGTTTGTTACCGACGTAGGCTCAGATGTACCAATAGCAGAGGAACCAGTAGCAGGGCCAACAGATGCTACAACAACGTGTCTAAGGGAGGAAACAGCAAGGGGCACAGTAGGGCCAGGGATAATCTTTTACTTTATCTTTGGATGAGGCTTTTTCATCAGACGATATGGTGGCAGGTAATATTTCTGTCGCCTCTTTTCTTACTGTAATATTATTTGATTCTGGTGCATCTCATTCATTTATATCTGTACGATTGGCGATACACATTGGATTGCAGTTCGAGGCGTTGCCAGAGTGTTTGAATATACTCACTGGTAATGGGCTCGTAGGAGTTAGTAAAGTGTGTATGGCATGTTTTGTTGTAGTGTGCGGGCGTTCATTACCTGCACGGTTGATCAAGTTTCCTATGGGTAACTTTGACGTTATCTTAAGCATGGACTAGCTGAAAGACAATCATGCTACGATAGATTGCCATAAAGGTAGGGTATTGTTTAGTATCCCCGGAATGGAAGATTTTGTCTTTGATAGATCTGTGGGAGACCAGCATGAAGAAAGGATCGCAGCGGCAACAATAACAGAAGAACAGCTTCCCGAGATAGTCAAGGAGTTCCTAGATATATTTCTAAAAGAACTTTCAGGGTTACCACTAGTGAGGGATGTTAAGTTTTGTATATAGTTAATTCCCGGGGCAGAACGAATATCTTGTAAAGTTTACCAAATGGCACCATCAGAATTAGACAAGCTGTACCGACACATAAAAGAATTAAAGGCAAAAAAGTTTACCCGAACTTGTGGATCACGCTAGTGGTTCTAGTGAAGAAGAAGGATGGGTCGACAAGGTTATGTATAAACTACAGGCAGCTGAATACGGTAACGATAAAGAACAAGTACCCCTTACCAAGAATCGATGAATTGTTTGATCAATTGACCAAGGCCAAGGTTTTCTCCTAGGTCGACCTCCGATTAGGATATTATCAAGTAAGAGTTCGGGAGCAAGACATACCCAAGACAACATTTAGGTCACGATATGGATATTACAAATTCTTTGTTATGCCATTCGGATTGACCAATGCTTTGACGATATTTATGGATTTGGTAAACTACATCTTCATGCCATATCTAGATCAGTTCATGGTAGTTTTCATAGATGATATTTTAGTCTATTCCAGTATTGAAGAGGAGCACGAAGAGCATCATCGGAAGGTCTTACATATTTTGAGGGAATACCAGTTATACGCAAAGCTCAGCAAGTGTGAGTTTTGGTTGGATTGTATTTTATTCTTGGTTTATATCATCTCGGGAGCAGGAGTAGAAGTAGATCCGAAGAAGTTTGAGGCCATAGAGAGTTGGCCAGTTCCTAAGACAGTAGCTGAGGTGCATAGTTTCCTGGGCTTGACAGGATATTACAAGAGGTTCGTGGCAGACTTTTATAAGGATTTCAGCACCATTGACCCGTTTAACGCACAAGGAGGCTGTTTGATTGGTCAATAGAGTGTCTGACAGCCTTCGAGGAATTAAAGAAGAGACTGATTTCGGCACTAGTTCTCACGCTTCTAGTAGGTTTTGGAGGGTTTACCGTAAATTATGGCGTTTCTAGCAAGGGACTTAGGTGCGTATTGATGCAACATGGAAGAGTGATAGATTATGCATCTCGGCAGCTTTGAAATCATTATAAGAACTACCCGACACACAATTTGGAGTTGGCAGCGATAGTATTTGCACTTAAGCTGTAGAGGCACTACTTGTTTCATGATCGGGTATAGATATTTATGGATCACAAAAGCCTAAAGTATGTATTCACCCAGAAGGACCTGAACATGAGGCAGAGGAGGTGGTTAGAACTGTTGAAGGATTATGACGTAGAGCTCTAGTACAATCCCGGCAAAGTGAATGTGGTAGCAGATGCTCTTAGTAGGTGGGACAGCAGATATATGTTGACATCATAACGAAATATCTTAGAGGATCTTCAAGAGATAGGGATCGAGATATTGCTTCCACAGTACATAGGAGTATTGGCTAATTTATAAATTCAGTTTACCTTGGCAGAGAGGATTAAGGTGGCTCAGGCAGAAGATCCGCAAATTCAGAAACTTAGAGCAAAATGTGAGTCTGGTCTCAGGAAGGAGTTGGCAATTCATGAAGATGGACCCTTATATTTAGGAATCGTCTTTGTGGACCGATGCACACAGTTTCCAATATTCAGTTCATCAGGGGGTACCAAGAGGTATCAAGATATCAAGCAACATTTCTGGTCGAACGTGATAAAAAGGTAGATAGCATGATTCATTTCTCGATGTTTGGTGTGTCAGCAATTGAAGGTCGGCCAGCAAAGATCGGCATGATTATTACAACCGCTTCCTATTCTGAAGTGGAAGTGGGAACATATCACGATAGACTTTGTGACCAGTTTACCTAGATCCCCGAATGGACGTAATTTAGTTTGGGTGATAGTGAATCATCTCACGAAAGTAGCTCACTTTCTTCATTTTCGAGTAGGGAATCCACAGAGAAGTTAGCAAAAATATACATGCGATAGATAGTGAGACAACACGGTGTCCCAATAAGTATTATACCAGATCGAGATACTAGGTTCACTTCACATTTTTGGAAGATCTTTCACCAGAGTTTAGGCACCAAGTTGAGATTCAGTACCGCTTACCATCCTCAAATGGTCGGGCAATCAGAGAGAACCTTCCAGACATTGGAGGACATATTGCGAGCATATAATTTAGATTTTGGAAGGTCTTGGGAAGATCACCTTCATCTCATTGAGTTTTCGTACAACAATAGTTATCAGGCCAGTATTCAGATGTCACCCTTCGAGGTACTATATGGGAGAAAGTGCTGGTCACCATTGGCATGAGATGATATAGGTGAGTAAAATATGTTAGGCCCCGAGATGATCACGCAGACAATGGAAGTTGTCAAGCAAATCAGAGAGCGACTTCGAGTTGCGCAGGACAGGTATCGACATTGGGCAAATAAGCTTCGTAGGCCTTTAGAGTTTCGTGTCGGCGACCATATTTTCTTGCCAATTTTACGGACCCGTGGAGTCATTACATCCTGGGTTCGCAGAAATCTTAGTCTATGATACGTTGGTCCGTTTGATATCCTCGAGCGGATGGGCGATGTTGCTTATCGTCTTGTCCTTCCGCCTATGCTACGTGAGGTGCACGATGTGGTTCATGTATCTCAGTTGTGTAGGTATATCCCAGATCCGAGTTATATCCTCGACCATTCTGAGCTAGTCATTGGTACCGACTTGTCTTATGAGAAGCAACCCGTATCTATTTTCCACCGAAGGGAGAATGTGCTCAAAACTCGGACTATTCATCTTGTCTAGGTTGGTTGGGGTCATCACCCTTTGGGAGAGTCGACGTAGGAGCGCGATGATGATATCCGGTCTTGGTATCGACATATATTCAACTCGGAAGGTATATTTGTTCTTATGCTTTCGTATCTCAAATTTTGTGATTCGTTTACCCATGCTATGTGATATTTTTTATTGTATATTTGAATTTGATTACATGTGTAGATATGCTTGTAGCTATCATAGTAGTTGTTCTTATTTCTCTAGCTAGCCTTGGGGTTGAATTCCGAGAACAAAATTTTTCTAAGGTGGGTAGAGATGTCACTCCCTCTTTCCAATATACGTATTTGGAACGTATTATTGCTTATATTATTTCTTCCTTGCATGTTAATTATGTTGCATAGAAACTAGACCTATTCTTTGGTTTATCTTGGTTCATGGTTTATTGTTGGGTTGGTTTGGTGATGAGTTGAACCCATGGTCTAAACCTCAAGCCGTAGCTATATAAGCTTACCTATTTCTGTCTATTCCCGTATTCTCTTTATTTCCTCCCCTTATTTAGTTTAGGCAAGTAGACCTTGAATGACATGGAGAAATCTTTAGATTTTAATGGATGGATGTGAGTAGATCTACATTTAAAGACTAAGTTTTTCATGGATTCTATAAGTTTTTCTTAGTTCTAATCTATTAAAATATGGTAATTTAGAAAACTAGATTTTCTAGGTGATAGAGCATTCTATTTCAGATGTTTTGGCTTTTGGTTCACTTGGTTTGAAGTTCAATTGAAGATTTTACGAAGAAAACAAGTTTTTAGTTTTTGAAGCTTTTTTCTATAGAGTTTGTGTTGTTTTGGGACGAAGGAGTCTCATGTGGCCAAGATCTATGTGCCCTTCCAGCATGCACCTATCTTGTTGGTGCATGACTGTCCCTGCATATGCGCCCCTAAGTCGAATGCATTGAACCCTGAACGCATGAGATTTTCCAAGGGCCAGAGTCCATGCGGCCAGGAGATCGTGCGACCAGGAGCCCATGAGGCCAGAGTCTATACGGCCAAGTGTGCATGCAGCCAGCTTATTATTTGACTTAGAAGTGACACATGCATCTCTTTCTTGCATATCTTATCATGCACATCTTTTCATATTTTTGTCTTTTCCTCTGACACGCATTTATGGCATATCACATTAGTCACATCCCTGACATGTATTAAATACTAGTCACTTGCACTTATCTCTAGGAGTGGACTTTGCCTTGACTTATGTCTCCCTGCTCCTATGCACCAGCTTGACCTTTGTACCAGCTTGACCAATGTGCCCCTGATCTTATGCGCCTCCGATCCCATATGACCCTTGGTTTGGATTTTTAATTGGACTTTATGATTTTATGAGTGATCTTAATCATTGTAAGTGTATGTGATCCTAATGACTATATATTAGACCCGAGTCTACGCCTGACTCGACTATGTCTAGAAATAAACCATACGCCAAGTGACTATAACTACCTATGTGCCAGACTTAACCTATGTGCTGCTATGTGCTAGAACTCATGTGATTTACCAATAATTGGTAACTTGACTCGAATATTGGTATCCGTGCTGATACACTTACTACGTGCTATGTGTTTCTACGTGATAAGTGTTCCTACGCTAATATGTTACATGTTTTACACCAAGGTGTACCTACGTGCTACGCGATATGTGATATAATACGATTCCTCCAGCATGGACATAATATTTGGTCAATAACCAAAGTGTGGCTAGAATTTGTTTGACTATTTTATCACGCTGGGGTGAATCCAAATTGAACTGCTAAGTGACAAAGTGGATTCGAATCTAGTATGCCTGTACTATATTACGACATATAGGAGTAATGAATATGTAACCACCCCATGTGCTTCCAGCTAACCGTAGGATTAACTAGGCAACTTACACATTTAGAACATTGGGAGGGACAAAATCCCGATATCATGCTTAACTAGCCACCCTCAATCATCTGGGGAGTGAAGGTCGGCCCCCATGGTTATTGTTTAATCCTCATTAGCGGGTTGTAATATTTGACTTTTATATTGTACTATGTGTTCTATGCGATCTTAGCACGATGGTCTTATGGGGGACTGGTGCATAATACTATGTGCTATGCGACGATTCATGGCTTGGCTAGCCCTGTTTGCACATGGCACGATCTGAGGATTTTTATTATATGTATAATATATCTAGGATAACCTAGACTCCACCTAGTAAGCCATACAAGTGATTCGTCGATTATGTAACTGAGCTTGATTGTGCATTGTATCTTCTGTTAAATAGTTTAGGGATATGGACAATCATGGTACGATGGTCTAACCCTTGTCCTTGTTTAGTTATAGGGTTAGATTGTTGTATCATGATAGACTATGAACCAAAACTATGAGACAGAACTATATATATATATATATATATATATATATATATATATATATATATATATATATATGTGTGTGTGTGTGTGTGTGTGTGTGTGTGTGTGTGTGTGTGTATGTATTTATTCTCACTGGTTTGGTTTCTTTATTCGTACTTCTTTTATGGTACTTGCTATTTGGGTCTAACCCCACTGGTTTTGTATGGCCAGGTTTAGAGCCAGCTCCCGAGAATCCAACATACTTTTTCCTGAACAATGGCTCGCACCAGGCGGATGGCTGTTGAAAAACACGAGTGGGTTCCTTCTCCCCTGCTCGTTATTATACATTTGACTCTTTTGGGTGTTTAGCCACCGCCACTTGTTGAAGGACCGTATATGGCAACTCTAGAGGAGGGTGAATAGAGTATAGCTGAATAATCTATAAGCAAAGTGAAGGCAGTAAATAACTAGCAGTATATAGGCAATATAATAAAGAAAGAGAAAGATAGAGCAAACGCAAACACCGCGATGTATACTGGTTTTCCTATCAAAGGACTAGTCCAGTTTCGAGAACTCATGCTCGAAGTTTTATCCACTATAATCACCAATAGTGAATCACAAGCTTTAATCTGAAGGCTTGCTGACTTCTTTATACTACGAGGTTTGATTCGAAGTCTCGTTACTTCACATCTAGAGAGAGAGAGAGAGAGTAACTGATGGAACCAAGTACTTTACAACTATGTAGACTTCTAGACCGAGACCGCACTTGGCCCTTAGAAGGCTAGGGAGTTGATCTTGGAGATAAGAAAGTTTAGGCTTTGAGGGTTTACTCACTATAGGATAGAAAGATTGAGAATGCTTGAGTGAGTAGGAATGAGAATTCCAATCCTATTTACAGGATGTAGGCAAACAGAATTCGGCCAGAATTTGGATGGGGTTTAATTCAAATTTTTAACCGTTGGGCCAAAAAATTATGAGCTTATTGAACTGGTTGATTTCATACCAAAAGGGTAACCGAGCCCGGTCCGAGTTTGGCACGAGTTTGGCCCGACTTCGGTCTCTAAGTATGGTACACTTTGTTAATAAATGTGTCCTAATTTGGTGGATAGGTTCTTTGGTTTATTTGAGTGGACTAGGTATCTGGGTATAGGTACATGGATTTGTCAGTGTGACTCAGCTTACATCAATCCTAGACTTAAACAAATAGAAGATTACATATGGAAATTAAGAGCACTGATGACGCCAAACTTCTGAAACATCTGCTGACTTGAAGACGTTTTTTCCCTTGACGACAGTTGTCCAATGATAACCAAATATGGAAATCTGAATACCTTTCAGGGGCTTTGCCTCCAAACCCCCACGAGGGGTGCTGCCCTCTCGACCCTCGTCCGCTGACCGGGCAGCAGAACCCCCATGTGCGAGGATCCAGATAAGTCATAGGCGGTTGGACAAAATCTTCTGGTATAACGTCGTCTTTGGCTCATACAACATATGTCCTTTGTTGATCTTGATTATTGCTTTCTGTAAGTACATGTTAGACGAACAAGAAAATATATAGAAGCAAATATTACATATCTGGACAATACTGAGTTTAAGTAGAAGATATTATAGTGATTGATCGATTACCATAATGCTAAACTTAATCGATTAGCCATATTCAAAACCTCAACATAAACATTGGGCCAACAATCTCCCCCTTTTTTATTATGGCAAATTAGTTAAGTTTAAGACATATATAATCGATGCATATATCAAAAATAATAAGCATAAATCACTATATGTATACTACTTAAACATATACTTACATACTTAAACTTACTTATCCCCCGTTGACATGATCAAAAAGAAGCTCCCCCGTAATAGGTAATATTGATACAAATCATTACCGAAGTTTTTATATGTGTATAAGCCCCCCCGTAGTACGACGTTGGTGAATATGCATATATTTGACATATTTCTCCTCCTTTGTCAAAATATATTGTTTACGGCTCCCTCCGCAAACAAAGAATATATCATGAAGACAAGGTGAGTAAAATAAAGCATATAATATGATCATGTGATAAATTAGGAGTAAGTAGCTAGAATATCACTATATATAGAATAATGATATGCATATCATGACCATATACTTACCAATTGGAAACTAGATACCAATTGTAGGAAACTAGATGCAGTACATTAATATAGAAACATTGGATAACAATAATACAAGAGAAGCATAGATGAATATTTAGTCATATGCAAGAGATAATTAAACAACTTCTCTCTAATATCATTGTAACTATTCAAAGTCTAAACTCAAATTAAAACTAAGTGGTATAGTTTTGAAATAATTAGATATACTCAGTAGTGCTTACTAAAATTCATATTATCACAGTCTATACTAAAAGTTATCAACTTTAAATCAAAAGTAGGACTTAGATTCATAGTTGTATTGATTATCTTGATTATCTTGGGTTAGCTGTAGGGGCCGGATCCCAGCTAGCGGTGGTCCGAAGACACTTAAGTACCGTGTCGCTTAGGCTATTTACACATTTTTGACAGAAGGGCCCTTTCGGCTTATAACCAAAAGTAATCTTAACTTTAAAGAACTTAGATTTAATAGGTATATATATATTAATTATAACAACATACAATATTAAAATCTAGAATCCTAATTTTTGACGAATAAAGTTTACTAAATGATATAAAGCATGCATTGACAATTATGTCATAGTAAATAATTCCATAGTGTGAACTAATTACTGAGGCTAATCAACTAGTCATGCTAAATAGAAATAATAACAAGAAAATTAACTAAGCATGCTAGTATCACATCTCTCATTACTTTAAATAAATATTAACTAAAAGATATTAATAAGAGATATGCTAGATTCTTTAATTATATCAATTTAAGAAAAATCAATTAGCACGTTACCAAAGTGGCTCAAGTGGCCATACTTATGTTGGTGTAATTGCTTGGTAGATGACATTTGTAGCTTTGCAATCATCAACATTCTCCTTAGTGCTAAATTTCGACACAAAGCATTCTTCCTACATCATTAGGCAGAGACTTTGTTATCCAAGATTTGGATCCATATTTGTTAGCTTTGGGAACCCACTTATACATATTCATATCAACCAAATTTTTTGCCTTACACTGATGTGTAATGTGTCCTTTTAAACCATAATAATGACATGTAGCATTAGCATTTATGTTTGGTGTAAAAGGGTAGACATGAGTATGTGAAGTAGTGTGACGTGTCTTGCATGGATATTTGTAATAAAATGCATGATTATGTGAAGTATGGTATGTTCTACATGCATGATAGTGTGAAGTATTTGATTTGCTTGCTGGTGTCTTATTGTGAGTGCTCTTTTGTTTAGCCATGTGTCTAATGTTAGACTGAGTAGGACTGAGTAGTAGATTTTATGACCTGCTTTCCCAATCTAATCTCTAACTTTTTAGAGGTGGCAAATAAATCATCATATTTAGAAGTAAGAGCATCAATTCTAAGTGAGGCATTAGAGTACTTATTCTTCTTCTTTTTTCCAAATTCTCCTTAAGTTTAGCATTTTCTTGATTGCTTTCATGAAAGCAGTCAAGTGCTTCTTGTAAGCTAAGCTTATGTTTGGAGATATAAACAGAATCATCAGAAGTGGAATAGTCTCTAGCTTCATTTAGTAGACAAGTAAGCTTTTTATTCTCAAGCTGATAATATTTAATATCTTTTATGGCTTGCTTATACTTATCCATAAGCTTCTTATGATCTTCAAATAAATCATTAAAAGCATCAGATAATTCATTATAAGAAACCTCTTCAGATAAAGTATTATCTTTTACCTCGTTAGTTAATGTCGTTAAGCATACTTTTGCAACATATCGAGGGATTTTTTCTTCTGAATCGCTAGCTTCACTTTTATACTAGATGCTTGTATTTGCATATTTGCGAGACGAAGATTCTTCTTTGTTTGATCGTTCATATCGATTCTTCCTTTTTGCTTTGGAGCAATCTTTCATCATGTGGCATAGCCTTCTATAGTTGTAGCAAATTGGTTCTTCTTCAAGATCTTACTTCTTTTGGTTTAATTTCACAAACTTTAAGAATTGTTTGACGAAGTTCCTAGAAATTTAGGCCAAATCCTCATTGTCTGAATCATCGTCGGTTTCTTCATCTTTAGAAGCATCTTCGAAGGATATTTTATGATACGTCTTAAGTGCGATGCCCTTCTCTTTAGGAGTTGACTCTTCTTCGAGGTCGTTGAGATCCAGCTCATGTGTTATCAGCTTCCCCATAAGTTTTTCCAGCGTCATTGTAGTAAGCTCATTTCCTTCAACGATCGTCGTTGCTTTTGGGTTCCAATTCTTTGGAAATCCTCTAAGCACCTTGCGTATCTTTTCATGGTTGCTGTATTCCTTGCCGAGAGAGGATAGAGGATTAACGATGTCAAAAAATCTTGTGAACATCTGAGTGATGGTCTCATTTGACTTTATCTTGAATGCCTCATATTCTTGTGTCAGTCTGATTATCTTAGACTCCTTTACTTGAGTAGTTCCTTCATGAGTCACCTCGAGAAGTTTCCAAATCTCATGCGAAGAGGTACATGTAGATACTCTGTTGAATTCTGTACTGTCTAAGGCACAAAATAAAGCATTAACAGCTCTAGCATCATGACTGGATTATTTCTTTTCTTCATCAGTATACTTATCTTTAGATATATCTATGAGATTATCATCTACAATAATCTTATGAGGCTTTTTGTAGCTATCATCAACTATTGATCAAAGGTCAAAGTCTAGTGATCTAAGATAGAAACACATACGTGTTTTCTAGTAAGTGTAGTTAGTTTCATCAAATAGAGGTGGCCTATTTGTGGACTGGCCTTCACCATTGTTGGTATGGATGGATCTAATAGTTGCCATAAGTCTCTTAAGATTTTAAGCCTATATCAAGAGAACCAGCTCTGATATCAATTGAAGGACCGTATATGGCAACTCTAGAGGGGGTGAATAGAGTACAGCAGAATAATCTAGCCAATTAAAAATTAAGTAGAGTGAAGACAGTAAATAGCAAGCAGTGTATATCAATATAATAAAGTAAGAGAAAGAGAGAGCAAACGCAAACACCATGATATATATTGGTTTCCCTCTTAGAGGACTAGTCCAGTCCCGAGAACTCAAGCTCGAAGTTTTATCCACTATAATCACCAATAGTGAATCACAAACTTTGATCTGAAGGCTTGCCGACTTCTTTATACCATGAGGTTTGATCCAAAATCTCACAACTACACAGCTAGAGAGAGAGAGAGTAACTGATGGAACCAAGCTCTTTACAACTCTATAGACTTCTAGACCAAGATCGTACTTGGCACTGAGAAGGCTAGGAAATTGATCTTGGAGATAAGAAAGTTTAGGCTCTGATGGTTTACTCACTATATGATAGAAAGATTGAGAATGATTGAGTGAGTAGGAATGAGAATTCCAAACCTATTTATATGGTGTAGGCAAACAGAATTCAGCCATAATTCAGATATGGTTTAATTTAAATTTCCAACTGTTGGGCCAAGAAATCAGCAGCTTATTGAACTCGTTAATTTTATACCAAAAGGGTAACCGAGTTTGGTCTGAGTTCGGCACGAGTTCGGCCCGAGTTTGGTCTCTAAGTATGGTAGACTTTGTTAATGAATGTTGCCTGATTTGGTAGATAGGTTCTTTGGTTTATTTGAGTGGACTAGGTATCTGGGTATAGGTACTTGGATTTTCTAGTGCGACTCAGCTTACATTAATCCTAGACTCAAACAAATAGAAGATTACATATGAAAACCAAGAGCACTGATGACGCCAAACTTCTAAAACATCTGCTGACTTGAAGACACTTCTTTCCTTGACGGCAGTTGTCCAAAGATAACCAGATATGGAAATCTGAATACTTTTCAGGGGCTTCTCCCCCTAACCCCCACGAGGGGCGCTGACCCCTCGACCCCCATCCGCTGACCAGGCAACGGAACCCCTGGGTGCGAGGCTCTAGATAAGTTGTAGCCGGTTGGAAAAAATCTTCTAGTATAACGTCGTCTTTGGCTCATCGTCATATAACATATATCCATTTCTGATCTTGATTATTGCTTTTTGCAAGTACATATTAGACGAACAAGGAAATATACAGAAGCAAATATTACATATCTGGACAATGCTGAGTTTAAGTAAAAAATACTATAGTGATTGATCGATTATCATAATGTTAAACTTAATCGATTAGCCATATTTAAAAACTTAACATAAATATTGGGCCAACAAGGACCAGTTGTCGAATAGAGTAAGTCAAAGTTTACTCCTTGGTTAATCGTACAGAAACAACGATTAATAAATGTGTGTCAGGAAAGTGACCGATGTGACAAGCCAAAAAGTGTATCAGGAAGAGAAGACAAAACTATAGAAAGATGTGCCACGGTTTCAGAGTCATGCACCCAAGGATGTTGGCCGCATACTCTGCTAGCCACATAAGTGTGTCACATGGAGTTCGATGACGCACATTGAGTTCGATGTCGCAAGGAGTATTTTGGACAGCAAAAATTTTATTCGTTCAGTGTGTGAACACAAGTGTTCAAGGACACTTGTGTGATGGCAGTCATGCGTCCAACATGATGGACTCGTGCTGGTCAATATGCGATAAGAGCTCTGGCCGCATAATCCTCTTGGACCGCATAGAACTCTTAACCGCATAGCTTGCTGGCCGCATGAAGACTTAGTCTTCTCCAACAGCAAGTTCGGCCATGGAAGAAAATCTCCAAAATCTGAAATTTGTTTCTTCATAAAAACTATATTTTAATTACGAAAACCAAAAGCCAAAATATTCAAAATAAAGTGCACCATCCTTTCCAAAAACTATTTTTCAAAAATACTATATTTAAATAGATTAAAACCACAAAAAACTCAAGGAACCCATGAAACTCTAAGTTAGAAAAATAGATCTAAGCAAATCTATTCATCAAAATCGAGAACTCCAAGTATTAAAAGTGGACAGAATCATCATAAGCACAGAATAAACTAATAAAATGAATAAGAAACAAAAATAAAAAGGTTTTTCCATGTAGTGCAAAGTGTACTTGCCTAGAAATGAAAGAAAGAGGGGAAATAAAGAATGAGGGAAGAGAGAGAAACAAGTTAGCTTATATAGCTAGGATTTAAGGTTTAAACCATGGATTCAAATTAATAAATAAACCAACCCATAAATAAACCATGAACTATGCTAAACCAAAGAATGAGTCTAGTCTCCATGTATGCAACCTAATGATCAGGTGAGCAAGAAATACTCTAAGTAGGAATAAATACAATCAAGAAATAAATATATCTCAAAATACGTATTTCGAGAATGGGGAGTGACATCTCTACCCACCTTAAAATATTTTGTCCTCGAAAAATCAAACCTAACGTTAACTAGAGAAATTAGAATAAGCACTATGCTAACTACAAGATCATGCAATCAAATTCAAGCATATGAAGAAACAATGTCACATAGCTTGGATAAACGAATCACGGGATTCGAGATATGAAGGCATAAGAATGAATATACCTTCCGAGTCGAATATATGCAGATACTGAGATCGGATATCGTCCTTGCGCTTCCACGTCGACTCTCCCAATGGGTGATGACCCCAAGCAACTCGGATAAGATGAATAGTCTGATTCTTGAGCACCTTCTCCCTTTGGTCCCAAATAGATACGGGCTGCTCCTCATAAGACAAATCGGTACCAACGACTAGCTCAGAATGGTCGAGGATATGACTCAAATCTGGGACATACCTACGCAACTGAGATATATAAAATACATCGTGTATCTCACATAGAGATTACGGAAAGGCAAGACGATAAGCTACATTGCCTACCCGCTCGAGAATATTGAATGGACCGACGTATCGTGGACTAAGCTTCCCATGAATCCGAATCTAATGACTCCACAGGTTGAAGACATTTGCAAGAACACGTGGTTACCGACACAAAACTCTAATGGCCTATGATGCTGATCTTCCCAATGTCGATGCCTATCTTGTGCAAATCAAAATTGTAATCTGATTTTCTTGACAACTTTTACTGTCTGCATGATCAATTCAGGGCCTAACATCTTTTGCTCGCCAATGTCATCCCATGATAATGGTGACCAATACTTTCTCCCATACAATGCTTCGAAGGGTGCCATCTGGATGCTAGCCTGATAAATATTGTTGTACGAGAACTCGACGAGATGTAGGTGATCTTTCCAAGAACCACCAAAGTCTGAAGTACAAGCTCGCAACATATCCTCCAATGTCTGGATGGTTCTCTCTGATTGCCCGTCTGTCTGAGGGTGGTAAGCGGTACAAAATCTTAACTTAGTGCCCATACTCTGGTACAAACTCTTCCAAAAATTTAAAGTGAATAGAGTGTCTCGATCTGGTATGATATGCACTGGGACGCCGTGCTGTCTTACTATCTGTCGCATGTACATCTCCGCTAAATGCTTTGTGGATTATACCGCTCAGAAGGAAAGAAAGTGAGCTACTTTTGTAAGACGATCTACTATTACCCAAACTACATCACGACCATTCGGGGATCTAGGTAAACCAGTCACAAAGTCCATCGTAATATGTTTCCATTTCCACTCTGGAATAGAAAGCGGCTGGAATAATCCTGCTGGTATTTGCTGGTCGACCTTCATTTGCTGACATACCAAACACCGAAAAATGAATCATGCTATCTTCCTCTTCATCCCATTCCACCAAAAATGTTGTTTGATGTCTTAATACATCTTGGTACCTCCTGGATGAAATAAATACTTGAAACTGTGCGCCTTGGTCATTATTTCTTGCCGAATATCTCCACTTGGTACACATAGACGGTTTCTGAACCTAATAGTTCCATCTTCTTGAATAGTCAACTCTTTCCTGAGACCAGATTCACATTTCGTCCGGAGCTTCTGAACTTTCGGATGCTCTGCCTGAAATGTCTTAATCCTCTCTATAATGGTATATTACACCTATAAACTAGCCAATAATCCTACGTCTTGTGGAAGTACTATCTCAATCCCTAATTCTCGAAGTTTTTCTAAGATATGACGCTGCGATGTTAACATAAATGTACTACCTCTCCTAATAAAAGCATCCACTACCACATTTGCCTTGCCTGGATGGTATTGAAGTTTCACATCATAGTCCTTTATCAATTCTAGCCACCTCCTATGCCTCATGTTCAAGTCCTTCTGGGTGAATAGATATTTTGAGCTCTTATAATATATAAATATTTCTACCCGATCACCATACAAGTAATGCGTCCATAGCTTAAGTGCAAATACTACCGCCGCAAACTCCAAATCATGAGTTAGATAATTTTTCTCGTGATCTCAAAGCTGCCATGATGCATAAGCTATCACTCTTCTATATTGCATCAATACACACCCAAGTCCTTTGCCTGACGTATCGTAATATACTTTAAACCCTCAAGAACCTACTGGAAGCGTGATAATCGGAGCTGAAATCAATCTCTTCTTTAATTCTTCAAATAATATCTGGCACTCTGCTGACCAGTCGAACTTAGCCTTTTTGTACATTAATCGAGTCAGCTGTGCTAAAATTCTTATAAAGTCTGCTATAAACCTTCTGTAGTATCCTATCAATCCCAAAAAACTATGTACTTTATCTAACGTCTTAGGAACTGGCCAACTCTCTACGGCCTCAACCTTCTTCGGATCTACTGCAACTCCTGCTCCAGAGATGGTGTGACGTAAGAATGATATGTGATACAACCAAAACTGAGTTTTACGTATAATTGGTGTTCTCTTAGAATCTATATAACCTTTCGAAGATGTCCCTCATGTTCCTCTTCGCTACTGGAATAAACAAGAATGTGGTCCATGAAAACCACCATGAACTGATCTAGGTATGGAATAAAAATATGGTTTATCAAATCCATAAATATTACTGGAGCATTAGTCAGTCAGAATGGCATAACTAAGAATTTGTAATGCCCATATCGTGACCTAAATGCTGTCTTAGGTATGTCTTGCTCCCAAACTCTTACTTGATGATACCCTGATCGAAGATCGATCTTGGAGAAAACCTTGGCTTTATTCAGCTGATCAAACAAATTATTGATCCTTGGTAATGGATACTTGTTCTTCACTATTACAGCATTCAACTGTCTGTAATCTATACATAACCGTGATGACCCATCCTTCTTCTTCTCTAGAACCATTGGGGCTCCCTAAGGTGATCCACTGGCTCGAATAAAATTCTTTGACTTCATTTCCTCTATATGTTGGTACAGTATGTCTAGCTATGATAGTGCCATTTTCTAAACTTTACAAGATATTGGCCCTGCCCCAGGGATCAATTCTATACAAAACTCAACGTCTCTTATTGGGGGTAATCCTGGTGGTTCTTCCGGAAAGACGTCTAAGAACTCCTTAACTATCTTAGGGAGTTGTTCTTCTACTAATATTATCGCTGCGATCCTCTCTTCATGTTGGTCTTTCATAGATCTGTCAAAGGTAAAATCTTCCATGCCCGGGATGCTAAATAATACCTTAACCTTATGGCAATCTATCATAGCATGACTATCTCTTAGCTAGTCAATGCCTAAGATAACGTCAAAGTTACCCATAGGGAACCCAATCAACCGTGCTAGTAGTAAACTCCCATACACTATGATAGGACACGCTATACATATTCTACTAACTCCAACAAGCCCATTACCAGAGAGTATATTCAACCTCTTTGGCAATGCCTCAAACTCCAATCCAATACGTGTCATGAATTATGCAGATACAAATGAATGAGATACGCCTGAATCAAATAATACTATAGCAGGAAAGGATGCGACGAAAATATTAACTGCCACCACGTCGCCCGATGCTAAAGACTCATCCAAAGACAAGGTGAATGCCTACCCTTGGCTCTGCTATGCTCTTCGTTGATGTCTCCCTTGGTGACGCTATTGTAGCCTCTACTGGCCCTGCTGGTGGTTTAACTGCTGCTGGTATTATCTCATCTTGCATCAGTAACAGACGCTGAGCTAATGTCCTTACTGCTATTGCTGGCCCTCTCTGCTGGACTGCCCCTGGTGTTGGAAGTGCGGGTAACTATTGGACTTGCCCTTCTGGCCTCTGCATCATCGGGCAATTGGCAATCCGATGATCTAGACTGCCACACCTCATACACAATCCATTGGCTCTCCTACATACATCTCTAGTATGGCCTCCCTTGCCACAGTAAATGCGACCCACCGGTGCTCTCTGGCACTGTTGCTGTTGTTGTCTCGGCTATTGCCAAGCTGGTACTGTCACTGTCGAAAATGTTGCCCTTCTCGGTGCTGAATCATGGATACAAATGCTAGGTGATGGTGCTGACGTCCGAGGTACTCCTTCTCCTCCACACTGAGCATGAGACCTCTTATGTCCTCTTATCCTTGCCGATAACCTTTGCATGGTAAGCTCATGCCTCCGAGCTGCTATTAGTACCTTTTCATAAGTCTGGTAATTGTGCCCCTCTACCGGTTGTAAAATATTTAGATGAAGTCCTTGTTGGAACATCATTGCTCTATCTGACTCAGTAGCCACCATAGTTGGAGCGAATCTACTCAGCCAGCAAAACTCGGCTGCATATCCATCCACTGTTCTACCGACCTGCTTGAGACCGATAAATCTCTGTTGGAGCTCATACTGCGCTACGACTCCAAAATATTTAGACCTGAATCGTACCCTGAAACTATCCCAAGAGATAGGATACCTCAAGCCAACCTCTACTAATGCCCACCAGTCACGGGCAAGGTCTTGAAGCTGCAATCGAACTTAATCAACTTGTTCATCAGCCGAAACCCTTGTTGCTGCCATAATAACCTCAATATCATGTAACCAGGCATCTGCTGTGATTGCGTCCCCCGTGCCATCGAAGTACCATGGATTAAGTCAACAAAATCTAACTGATGCCCCTGAATCAGTCCTTCCTCCTCTTTCTAGGGCCGTTTGCAAACCATGATTCAACAAGATATTTTATTCTTGCTGTTGAAACTACTGATGTTGTTGCACTGCCATCTGGGGTTACTGCATAGCCATCATTCCCCAGAGGATCTCCATTAATGCTGGGGTATCAAGTACCACTGGTACAGCTAGTACTATTGGGGGGTACGGGTATTTTAGGGGTTGGTTGCTCGATATGTTCTACTTCTGGTTCCACTGTGACAGCTTGTTCAATTTTTTGCTCTATTCAAATTTGACTCTGAACATGTGCTACCTCCCGTTGTTGCCCAGGGGAACCCTATCCTGCCATGCCTGCTGCTCCAGTAACCGAAGAATCCCTGAAGAAAAGGATAAGAACCATCAAGAACAGGACGGAAATGATCAAGTAGGCAAGTAGTTTAATAGTTCAAGCAGTGGTATCGAGGAAGATGAAGCAATATTTCAAGGGGGGAATTTTTTGATTGAGACTCCTATGACCATAACACCCACAAGTCTGAAAACACAGACCTACATGGGCCGTCACTAAAACCTTGTCATACCCTAGTACCAGAATACGGAGACGGACATGGCCAGCTCACCCGTACAAGGTATATAACGTCATACGGCGGTTACGACTATAACTAAACAAGGGGGTGCATACTATAAGCAAGTCATTTAGGGTCATATAGCACATTTATTATCTCAATCAGTCAAATACGAACAGTAAACATAGAACATATATGACAAGGAAGTAAGGTATCCCAAACGCCCTGCCACAACATTCAAGAAACCAGCTGTAAAAAAATAAGAAGGCTGGTAGAGTAACAAGAATACGTGACCATGATCAGCTGCAGTATGATTAATTACAATCATGTAGGGAACTAAATATTTAGATTCACGGCTAACAAGTGCTGGTGGCTAAACGCCCAAAATAAATAATATGTGAAATAACGAGCAAGAAAGAAGAGACCCACTCGTTTCCCTCAGTGGCCATCCGCCTAGTATGCACCATTATTCAGGGGGAAGTACGTTTGATCCTCGGGTACTGGCTCTAAACCTGACCATACAAAACCAGTGGGGTTAGACCCTAAATAGCAAGTACCACAAAGGAAGAACGAATGCAGCAATAAAACCAGGTTATGAAATAGATACATACATACATACATACATACATACATACATATATATATATATATATATATATATATATATATATATATATATTGTTTTCTCTCTTATTTTTGGTTCATAGCCTATCGTGAAACTACAATCTAACCCTATAACCAAACAAGGACAATGGTTAAACCATCGTACCATGATAGTCCATGTCCCTAGACTATTTGACAGCAGATACAATACACAAATACACTCAGTTACATATTCGGCCAATCACTTGTACGACTTACTAGATGGAGTCTGGGTTATCCCAAATATATTATGCATATTGAAATCCTCAGATCAAAGCAGGTACTAGCAGAGTTAGCCGAGCCACAAATCATCACATAGCACATAGTAGTATGCACCAGTCTCTCATAATGCCACCGTGCTAAGATTGCATAGAACACATAGTATCATATAATAGTCAAATATTTTCATCCAATAATGAGGATTTAAATAATATCCATGGGGACTAGCCTGCACATCCCAATTCAGATGACTAGAGGCGGCTAGTTAGGCACGATCTCGAGATTCTATCCCCTCCCAGTGCTCTATAAGTTTAGTTGCCTAGTTAACCCTAATGTTAACTAGAATTTCATGGCGTGGTCATATGGTATTCCCCTTATATGATATACCATAGTACGGCCATGCTAGATACAAATCCACTTTGTCACTTGATAGTTCAATTTGGATTTACCCCAGCGTGATACAAAAATTAACATAGCGCATAGGTACACTGCAGTATAAATATGTAATATAATCTCGTAGGAACACTTAGCACGTAGGAACACATAGTACGTAGTAAGTGTATCAGCACAGATACAAGTGGTCGGGTCATGACGTATAGATGGGTCTAATACTTTTGTGGTCATCAAAGTCAGACATACAACTCATAAAGTCCAAAGGAACATTCAACCAAAACTAGTCTAATAAAATATGTGCAAGGGGCTGCATGTGCGCAGAAGGATCAAGGCCGTATGGGAATCAGTTGTCGCATAGAATCAGTTGTCGCATAGGATCAGCTGCCTCATAGAGTAAGTCAAAGTTTACTCCTCGGTTAATCGTGTAGAAATGACGATTAATAAATGCATGTCAGAAAAGTGACTGATGTGACTGGTGTGATAAGCCAAAAAGTATATTAGAAAGAAAAGACAAAACTATAAAAAGATGTGCCACGGTTTCAGAGCCATGCGTCCAAGGATGGTGACTTGCTGTATAAGTGTCGGTATTGCATGGAGTTTGATGCCGCATAGAGTTCGATGCCGCATGGAGTATTTTGGACTTAGCAAAATTTTCATTCGTTCAGCGAGTGAACATAAGTGTTCAAGGACACTTGTGTGAAGGCAGTCATGCGTCCAACAAGATGGACTTTTGCTGGTCAATATGCAACAAGAGCTCTAGCCGCATAATCCTCTCGGGCCGTATTGTACTCTCAGTCGCATAGCTTGCTGGCCGCATGAAGACTCCGTCTTCTCCAACAACAGGTTCGACTATGGCAGAAAAGCTCCAAAATCTGAAATTTGTTTCTTCATAAAAACTATATTTTAACTCCAAATTGAGTGAACCAAAAGTCAAAACATTCAAAATAAAGTGCTCCATCCTTCCCAAAAACTATTTTTTAAAAATACTATATTTTAGTAGATCAAAACCACCAAAAGCTCAAGGAATCCATAAAAACCTAAGTTAGAAAAGTAGATCTAAGTAAATCTATCCATCAAAACTGAGAACTCCAAGTATTAAAAGCGGTCAGAATGATCATAAGCACAAACTAGACTAATAAAATGCAAGAAAAGAAAAAGAAACAAAAATCAAAAGGTTTCTCCATGTAGTTCAAGGTGTACTTGCCTAGAAATAAAAGAAAGAGGGGAAATAAAGAATGGGGAAATAGAGAGAAACAAGTTAGCTTATATAGCAAGGGTTTGAGGTTTAGACCATGGGTTCAAATTCATGAATAAACCAACCCACAAATAAACCATGAACCATGCTAAACCAAAGAATGGGTCTAGTCTCCAAGCATGCAACCTAATGGTTATGTGAGCAAGAAATACTCTAAGCAAGAATAAATACAAGCAAGAAATAAATATATCCCAAAATACGTATTTCGGGAACGGGGAGTGACACCTACAAAGCTTCTTCCTCTCCCGATTCTACGATTGAGGGATGGATATGATGATGTCTTCACTTATAGACATCAAACAGAAAGGGCAAGAACTAGTTCGTGAATTCAAAGAGCGCTTCAGGCAAGCAACTCTGAATATGCCCCTATAGAAGCATAAAAAATCTCTGCCATGCGCCAAAGAGATTCAGACCCGTGTGCCAAAGGGGTCCAGACCCATATGCCAAAGATATCCAGAACTATGTGCCTAAGTGTGCTGAAGACATTCGCCAATTACAGTGCTAGTGTCCCCATGTGCCAAGCAGCACCATGCGCCGCTATCATTCTATGTGTTCCCATGTGCCAAGGTAGCGCCATGCGCCACTTTCGTACTAAGTTTTCCCATGTGCCAAAGAAGATCCATACGCCACTATCATACTAAGTGTTCCCATGTGCCAAAGCAGCATCATGCGCCACTATCGTTCTAAGTGTTCCCATATGCCAAAGCAGTGCCATGCGCCACTATCGTACTAAGTGTTCCCAAGTGCCAAGTAGCTCCATGCGCCACTATTACTTCTGTGACTTACATGTGACAGGCGAACATACTCCTAAGGTACAATCAGAATTGTCATATAACACGTGTCATGAGTGTTATGGGCATCAGCAACCCCAAATATCGGACGACCACGTGGCAATATATGGCCGCATGCACCGTTGATTGCAACATACGCCACTACTTGGCAGCATGAGATGTGCGTATGTATGTCTTCCCAAAGCTATAAATAGTGGGTGTTTCCCACGTTAACAAGGGAGGACCCTATTGTGAGAAGAAAGAGAAAAGAGCATGCACACACAACAAGCATGCAGCTCTGAGGAGAAAAGGAGAAGAAGACAGAAGTGCCAGCCTTGTCGCCTTCCTTGGTCCCACATTGTCAACGGAATAAAGGAGCCGCTATAGTGCTCGATATCCACCGTCACAACTTTCCCAAATATTTTACTTATTGTACTTAGACTCTGTGTATCGAAGATTCTTTTGTACTCTCTATCAATTCCCAAGTCAATACAAAACGTTCGCATAATTTTTTCGAGTATTCTTGTGCAATATCGACAAAAATGGTGACATTGATGGGAAAGAGCTTCTCCTCAAATGAGAAGCTAGTGACGCAATCCGACGTAACCAAGTTGGGCTCGACTCAGAGGATGTTGATCGTTCGCTTTGACCAACAGGCATTCGAAGATATGCTGGACAAGCCGAGCTCTACCATGAGGTCCGCACTACCTAAAAAAACTCCCAAGATTCGGGATGCCATCGCCGTTGCGCCGCACCTAGATTGGTGGCCGATACATTATCAATCGCCATCGTAGATGTACATGCGGTTGACCTGTAGCCCTCCAATAAGTCAAGTTTCTCAATGAGACCCGCACGACTTCACAAAGCTCGTAAGATTTGGGTTGCCAAACCCACTGCGCCAAACCCGAACTATGTTTCAAAGTACCGCCAACCTTTGCCGTAGATGTACATGAGGTTGGCACGCATCCTGTCTCCATCTCCGCTCTCGAGAAAGATGGTGCCAAGTGCCAAGGAATCTGCCCACTGTATGGTTCAAACAAGAAAAGATGTGCGATACCCGAGTAGAGGCGAATGAAGCTCCCTATGGACAATGCTGCTTCACAGAAGGATCCCTATGGGCCCGACTTGGACTCCATGTACTATGCGGCTAAGAATGCTAGTTCAAGAAAATCAAAATATTTTGATCTATGTGTGCTCGAGGGGCTACATCTCAGCTCCCCAAAAGCATGCATCATTGGTCGTTACGTGCGCTGCTGATGGAAGACTATATAGGCTAACCCAAGCACCCATGCCCCGGAAGTGGGATAACCCCTAAAGTCTGCCCAAGCTCACTTGGATGTCGGAGTTTCACCTGAACCAAGTCGAGGTACAAACATTGTGATGAGGGTCCAACTCACGTTAAGTCTTCCGCCAACGATCCAGTTGTTGTTTCTACAGAAGAACGGGGTCAGGGAGCAAAATCTCTACCTTTACCTCCATGTGCAAGGGTTGCCCAAACACATAAAATAGGGGTAAAGTGATGCTTCCATCATCTAATTTACGCAACATGATTAGTCACAATCGTAAGACGAGAAAAGCAAATCTTTTATATGAAGTATCCCCTCGAAGACATACTTGTGCCAATATCATCATTAACTGTTGCTGCACTCATGCACCAATTCTGCCAAAAAGACAGTCAGTGTTTCAGCGATTGCAAACTGTGATACCAGCCTGACGATACCCCAGGAAACAGGCTCGCGACAAGAAGGAATTGCCCGTCGCTTTATATTGCTCAACATGGATATCTCCTCGCCTGAAGAAAATTTTAAAGAAAAGTTCACCTAACCTAAGGGTGCCAGTTGGCACATTACGAAGCCTTCCACAGGGTAGCAAGCAGGTACCTACCGTGGGGGTATTTCAAGGCACACGTTTGAGAACGAAGGTTGGGGGTAGCTATACTTCCCCAAATAAGGCTGTAATTGGAGCTGGGGGTAACAATCCCCCGATGTTCTACTTCAACCCTGCCTTCCAATAGGACGGTGAATCCTTGCAAACAGATGACATCTTAACAGGGGGTAGCCGTACCCTCCATAATGAGCTTGCAATTGAGACTGGGGGTAGCAATCCTCCAAATTCTGAAGATGACACAATAATGTCCACTCTCCCTGAGGACAACGAGACTTAGACATCTGAAACTGAAAGTAAGGTGTCTACCTTCCCGTCCACCTCTTCCCATGTAATGTCATTATATATGGCAGAAGACGAGCATGGCACAGAGTCCAGTAACCAATAATGCCTTGAGGTGCTCGAAGCCATGATGTCAGCTCTGAGCACTTCAATGCAGACCCTGACTCACAAAGTGCTGGAACTTAGAGAAAACTTAGCCCCGACACAGCAATACGCCCCAGAACGAGTAAACCCAGATCAAAGGACCAATGAGGAAGCCGGCATGCCTGACCCGACTTCTCATGTCGCAAACAGCCATACCGCACCTCATCCTCTGCCACTCTCTTGTCAGATAATATCCAGAAGACTCTTGGGGACTTATGTATCCACATTGATACTCGAGATAACCATGGTAGACTCCAGAAGCTTGGAATCCGTTATCCCTATCCTCCGGAATAGGATAACGTAGTGTACCATCTTAAATACAAGCCATTATCTCTGACTCTATTTGTCGGGAAGACATTACCCCGTCAATACATGAGATACTACCAATCCACAATGGGCTATTTACCTCGGGATGATGCCTTACTCACTAATTTGTTCGTCGGAGCACTATCAGGGGTCACTTTGAGTGATTCTGTAGCCTCCCCGATGAATGTATTTTGTCCTTCGAGGACCTGAAGTCCCTCTTCCACACCTGGTTCTATGAAGGAGGGATAGTTATGACTATGTCCTCCCTAATGGACATCATCCAAAGGGATAAGAAGCCTTCACGAGAATACATCAAACGATTTTGACAAGCGACATTGAAGTTGACTCCCTGTATCCCCGAGTCCACGCTGATGAACATGTGTCAAGAAAACCTTCTACCATCAGTAAGACTCTGGGTGACATCTGGCCCATTAAATGACTGAACGACATTTATCATAAGTGTTGTTGCTGCTAAAAAAAGCATAAAAGATAACCGCTTATGGGGATTCCAAACCCCCAGCACTGAGGACAAGGAAAAGCGTCCATTCGTCATCAATAACAATTGTGATAATAAAGGAAAGCAATCCATGACGGTCAACATATCCAAGGGGCCGACTACACATGTTACCAAGCCAACATAGACACCTAGATTGTAAGAAACCTATTCCTTTGATGATGATGATGTCATAAAAATATTCAATGTCTTGATGAAGGGCAACAAGCTCAAGCTACCCGACGTTAAATGCCCCAAAAGTACACAAAGTCAACAATCCCAAGTATTGCTACTACCATCGATACATCCATTACTCCATGCGAGGCTGCTATGTATTAAAAAGATAAATATAATGGCTGATCGATTCCAAAGATCTTATGCTAGACTTTGAAGACAAGACAGTCACTGCAAACATTATAATTTGGCACATCCCGATAACACAAAACTAAGATGGCATCATCCCTATATCCAGGATGACAATGGAGATCATTA
Source organism: Iris macrosiphon (assembly GCA_036927795.1). Taxonomy (NCBI): domain Eukaryota; kingdom Viridiplantae; phylum Streptophyta; class Magnoliopsida; order Asparagales; family Iridaceae; genus Iris; species Iris macrosiphon. The sequence goes on along the minus strand of JAYESA010000012.1, from coordinate 56,408,950 downwards.
ACCTCCCTCTAGCCCAAGCAGACGGGTTGGTTCCCCTCGCTACTCCAAAAGACAAAGTCATATGGATTCATCCAGACCTCGTCCTGGACATGACCCAGTCAGCAGTACCTTATGTCTCTAAGTCCAAAAGGAAGAAGACCAAGTCCTGTCACACGGTGTCTCCATAAATAGATGAAGCTTTGGAAGGGGTAACCAGGTCGAAACTACCCTATCAGCGTGACTACAATGCTCCCGATGACTCTGTACCTCCAGCAGTTGAATCCCCTACCTCTGATCCAGATCTATCCTAGTTTTTGGCAGCGGACAAGCAAAAGCAGAAGAAAATTTGCTATAATAAACCTCTGTAAAAAGACACAACTCAAGGGCTGGAGAAGCCTTACAACTTTGACATATTGGCACAACTGGCCAACACTCCCGCTAAGTTGTCTCTCTTCGAGCTCCTACGTCTCTCCAGCATTCAGAAAAAATCTTTTTCCATGCTTCTTATTCAAAGTATTCCAAACTCATCCAAGTTTAAAAACTTTGAAGGGGGTCTTGTAGAAGCATAAAAAATCTCAGAGACCATGTGCTCATACCACTAAGTCGCATGCACCAAGGCATCTATGCTCCATGTGTCTTATGTGACAAATAAAAGAAACAAAGAAGCATGCACCTAAAGTTATACGGCACATAAGGGTTGGGACGCATGATGACAATTTTATCAGTCACATCATTTATAACTCAAACAGAAATGAATGACTCTGACCGCCTCGACTTTGACGCTGAGAGCGAATGTCAGTGCTGACATCCCCGTCATAATTACATTTGTCTTTATACAGCTGTGTAGTGCCATACGTACAGACGACAAGGTCCCATGCGTCAAGCTCACCATACATCAAGCTCACCATGCGTCAAGATCACCATGAGTCAAGCTCACCATACGTCAAGCTCTCTATGTGTCGTGGTCCTTATGCGTCTAAAATAACCATGTGACCCAATCTCTAGGAGGTTCAGCTCCTATGCAGCTCAATCTTTTTGCGGCCTGGTGCGACTAAATCTTTCTGTTACAAACTGAAGAGATTCTCTACAACCAAGTGTGTAACGACCCATTCCACTTATGCGGATAACCGATTCAAATGGCACAAGTGTGATGACCCGACCCGCCTTGCTCAGCGAAAAGACTCGTTCGATACAAAGGCATCCAGACTTGGATCTTCAAATGGAGTTCAGACTTAGGCCTATCAGAAGCGCGCTCGGGGTCTCGCTAGGCCGATGTGATTCATCGCTAAGGTGGGTGGCTCCGATGAACCTGTCTCTGCTTAGCTGCACACTTAAGAAAATGAGTGATACATACTAGTTTCTAAGCGATAAACTTTGCATGCTAATAAATAGAGATGAACGCACATAGCTAAGGGAATAATCCCTCTTTATTATTGTGTATAGAATATGGAAACTCTGTCCTGCTAGTGCGTAACTTAGAGTATTGATCTAAATAGAGTAAGTATATATGTTATGCCACAAGTAGATCTCGTTTACAATATTAAAGTACTGTATCGCATGGGATGTAACACGGAGTTAGAGTAGAATCATATTGCATACATAGACGAGGAAGACTATCAAGTAGTCATTCTGAGTCAGGAGAAAAAAAGAAAGTACTTGGGATATACAGATCACCGAGGCAGTTTTCGATCAGGAGTGCGTAGAAAAGAATCAATCGAGCTGAAGTCCTCGGATAATAAAAATTGAGCATGACATTCTCGGCTAGGATTAGAAGTGGTGGAGTAGTTTCATGGTCACGGACAACTGGTTGCGCACCCGAAAGAGTCCTTGAATGATCTCCGAGGCATCAGAATCGTGTCGGCCTGGGAGGACTGTGCTAGTTAAACTTCTAGTGCGATAGCTAGCTGAAGTACTAGCAGAAGGGTGCAAGACATCCAGCAAGGCTTGCTACCGGCATGAAAAGATAGCCAACTCGTCGGATGGTTTTGGACGTCCGGTTAGGCTCGCAATCGAGATGGGAAGACAGACGTTCCATCCCAGATTATATCCAATATGGCTAACAGAGCCAGTGACCTCATATAGATAATTTATGCATGCATAGCAGCGATCCACATTCAAAATAGGAGTAATATGAATGAGTATATTGCACGGCACTTTTCAGATTTAGAATGGATGCACGGTATATAATATAGTTCGAGTAAAACATACCTGAGGCAGAGACATAATCGTAACACTTGAATCGCACAGATTGTAAACCCTCATAATTTTAAATTTTAAATTTTAATTTTTAAGTATATTTTCTCTGTATTTATTAATTGTTGGATTTTATTATATATATTTTTGGTAGCTAGAAAATAAAATGCTTGATTTTTTAATTATAAAAAAATATTTATATTTAGTAATTAAAATTATTCGAAGAATATATATATGTACATATATTTATTTTTTTGTGTAAAATTTATTTATTCAAGTGTTATAAGTTTTTAGAATTTATTCTATTACTTATTTATTTTTTTAAGAATTTTTCTACTTACACATATATTTTCTATAAAATAATAAATAAATAAAACTTCTTACAAATATTAGTGATATAAATATATTTTGATGGTATATATAATTAGTTGTATATATTTGGTCATATATTTATAAATATATAAATATATATATATATATAAGGAAAAAGATAAATAAAAGAAAGAAATAAAATGATAAAGGAAAAGGAAAAGGAAAAGAAAAGAAAAGAAGAAGTAACAAACCAAGCCAAACCACAGCATACACACGCACACAGAACCCCACGGACCCCATTCCCTCTCTTCTATATATAGATGATATAACCCTAATCCTAGTTTATTCCACTAAACTGAAACCCTAACCCTAATCCTCTTCCTCCTGTGCCACTCTCGACGTCCACAGCCGCCGCACACGGCCGGCCGGCCGCCCGCCTGCCCACCCGCGCACAACAGCCGCTACAATCGCCCATCTTTAAGGTACCATATCTTCTCCATATCTCAATCTTTTCTTGAACGATTTGTCCGTACACGCTCACAACCTGACCCTTTAAGAATCTCTTCAAGTGGAATAAATTTATGTGCCCCAGTTTAATCGGAAAATCGACCGAAAGTTGGCCGAGAAACTGTTCTTAAACAGTTCAAAAATTCAATCCAACCGCTCATGCTCATGTCCAATTTTTTACCAACCCGTTAAATATTTTTAAATTCTAATTAAAAGGACTCCTTCACAACATAACCAATATTATTTATGTTCTTTTAGTTTTTTATAGTTTGCTTTATTTGTCAAGATATTTTTGTTAGAAGCTGACCAAAAATATGTTTTATAAACCCAAAATCTTGTGATACGGAGTGCGCCCCGCCAAACGGGACCACCTCGTCTCATACCAATTATACCAAAAGGAGCGTATAGTATATCCTGACGTGTGAGCTTTCGCAAAAGTTGATTTGGACATCCGTGTTCGTCAGAATTAACTCGTATACATAAAAAGTCCTCCGTATCAATATTTTATAAATTTTCTTATTAGTTTGTGTGCACTTGTTGGATCGTCACAAAAATTATGCCATTGGACTCGCAGCGTTCGACTTGTCTTGTGACTCGAGTTTCGCTCAATTCCGAGTTAGTAGACAAATCGTCATTTTACGGGCCCCACGATTCGACTTGACAAGCAATTTTGTGACCGTCTCACCGAAATTTAAAATTGGACATCCAAAATTGGACATACCGATAAGTTCATAGCAGAATTTAGAATTTGTTTGACCTATAATTTCCCCATTTAGAGAACTTTTCACTTGGTACGTATTTTGGTACAAAGTAGCCCACACGTGGACCCGCTTTGAATCGAAATTACCGTTTTAGCCCTGGTGTCCAAATTGGATGAAAGGGTAATATTTTCTGGCTATCTCGCTCAATCTAGAAACATTGGTGATGTCTGTTGCAGCATCTGGAGTCATTTGCGCTGCTCATGTATTTTGTGGTTTGATGTACCTTGTTGTCTTGCGTCATTTCAGTACCAAATAACTGTCAGGCAAGTATACCTTGTCATATTACTGTTTAGTTACATTCGTTTGCTGCATAATTATTTTCTGTTATTTATTTGTATTTATTTTGCTATATAAAATTGTGCATCCAAGAAGACTTGGATGCAACGATGATTGCATCATCCTTCATCTTTTATTCATATTATACATGTTAAACTAGTTTTATGAGACCACCCCATAATTTTGAGGCATTATTATATTTTATTGGTCGTGACATCTTTTTACACGAGTAGTGAGTTGTATGTAGGACACGAACTTACGTATTAGGCTGGTCACCGATACGTAAAGGTCGTGCGACGGTTAAGGAATAGCTGCCAATAGAAATATCATGTTTAGCTAACTTGGCAGTTACTAGAGGTGTTGCATGTTATGGATGTGACACGTTAGTAGCATTGCTGATGAGAAGATAAAATATTATATTTTTATTCCTTAATATATACTCCTTTATGCTCATTTAATGTCTAAAGATACTCATTACTTTTATATTTTGATCTAGAATGCAATTGGAGTCACTAAAAGCAAAATGGAGCTAATTATCAATTATGGACAGTTTTGACACATTGTAGCAAAATGGTCATAACTTTCTCATCCGAAGTTCAATTGAGCTGATCCAAATTGATTCGGAAAGCTAAGTGATAGAGGCACAATTTTTCTGTTTTGATTTTCCCGATATTCTGGCTGCATCGTAGATCAAATCAGGCTTGAAGTTGAGTCAACTATGTTGTGCACAAAAAGTGGAACTGAAATAACCATTTTCCAACTTGTTCAAAGATTTTATTTTATTGTTTGGGTTGTTGTAACTATTAGAGGATTTGTGGGAAGATATTATGATCTTCAAACAACTAATTTAGAGTCTATAAAAGGGATAGAGATCAGGAGGAAAGGAGAGAACAACACACAACTCTTCTTCCTCTTCTCCAATATTCTTTTGAAGTTTTCTTGAACATGCGGAGCTAAAAGTCTTGTTGGTCGAAGGAAACGGAAGTCTCGGAACGAATAAAAACTTGTGAGATCTAATCTGTGTTTATATTTTTGATTTGTGCTTTGAGTATCGAATATTTTCTTATGCATATTTTCATGATTATCTTGTTTAATGACTATGATGCATACTAGTTTATTATTCTTGACAATCTAATGCTAAATTAGATATCGAATCCGTAATTGTTCGATCCCTCTAATTTGTGAAGCAACCAAGATTTAATGAACTGCTTTGTTTTATTAGATCTTAGGAGAAAAACTTTTGACAAAATTAAATGCAACCGCTTGTGCTTGTGTTGTTTTGCTTCATCGGTCTCATCGAGTTTAATACGCTACTAGATTAAACCTTTAGCGCTTGTCTGGGGTTGTTTAGTAGTTAAGGTTAATTAGATCGCTTGTTTTTAATTAATTGTGGCTGAAGGAGATAGGAAAACAATTACAACGATGAATATTCAAATTATGAATTAATATATACTTGCATCGATGATCAATTTTAAGATTCCAATGGTGGATGTTGACTGAGACCAACATTTTTTTCTTTGATTGTTTTAATACTTTAATTGTTTTTAGCTCTTTTTAATTTGCTTTGATCCAAAACTCTCCCCCCATCCTATTTTACATAGCATAAAGATCAAACTAATTACTCTTCGTGGGAACGATCCTTACTCTCACTACTACATATTATTTTAAGAGTAAAGGTTTTATTTTTGGGTGCCTACGATAGCACACCAATTGCATAGAAAGAACAATGAGTAAGCGTATGTGACTCCTTTACACTTTATCTTACTTTGGCCGTGAGCTCCGCCGGAGATGCAAGTCGTTATGACCCCATTGTTTACTGCAGGCCTATGACGTCCATGACGTTATGCTCATAGCCCCTAGTTCTCCAAGAGAAATATTCCCATCCCATTATTTTAGCTAGATAGTCCATACGAGGGAAAGTAGTTCTTAAACGGCATTCACATAGACCGATTAGGCGACCCTCTTGAATGTTTACTTTCAGTATGTTATGGCATACTATTTTCTGTATCTTGTTACGTCCCTCTGAGGACCTGGTCCCTTACTAGGTGTAGACGATCATGGCTATTTGCAGGAGCACGGATCAGGACCTGCTAATTCATTCTCTTCTGAGGAACTCTTACCTTCGAGTCTATTGGTTCGTAGTTGAGTTGATATATTTTTGTTGTTTATTTATCTTAGTAGTTGGACTCTGTTTATATCCTAGTTTGGTAGTGGATTTTTCTCCACCCGACTATTTTTTTTTGATACTTTGTATTTGAGACTTCTTCAGTTATTTATTTTAATATTTTCTTACTGGGTTGTGGATGAGATATAGATGCCTGTGACTTGTGTTAATAATATATATACCACTTATGAATTATTTATTCATATACATCGTACGTGTGTGTTATGGTTTCTCTAATATATTGGAGTATCATATACATACGACTGGCATACTTACATATTCTTAGTCCTACATATTTTGGGACTGGGACATGACATATTTTTGTGGTGGCATATGCAGGTTGAGAGTATATTATCTCGGTTACGTTTCTGTACCGAGCAAACCAGCAAATATGATTAGAGTATAGGATCCCATCCTCATATTTAACTTCCTTTCTTGATGTCATTCTGAATCATTTGAACTCACTTATCTTCCTTGGACCTCGAAACTATATTCACTTAATTACCTTGATATCCTATCATTGTTTCTTTACCTCTTCCTATTTAATATACTTTCCTAATAGTTGCTTGAGTATAGTCTTCTGCCATAATATAGGAATCATTGTTAGAAGATAATTATGATAGCATACCTACTAAGAAAAATAAATTTGAATATTGACAGCTCCCAAAAGTTTAGCATACCTAATGAACCCTAGTATCCAATACCTGTAAATTGATTGACCATCATCCCTTGTTATATTTAGGAATGACTTGAGAGTAGAATAGACACAACTAGGGTTAGTTAGAAATTTGACCATATTGGTCAAACCCAGTATTAAGGAACCAATAGAAATCTAAGGTTGAATATTAGGACTAAACCTAACTTTCCTAGTGAGATAATATAAGAGGACTATGAATTTAGATTCTTGTCTTGATATTAGCAGAGCAGTACCTTAGAAAACCAAGAGGAATGAACCAATACCTTAGTAAAAGTAAAGGTATCCTACCTTCAGTTTAGTAGATCCCCTAGAAGCTATGAGCATAGTTGAATCATACTTGAGTCTTCATGAGTCACCGACCGTGCCATCTCATCCAACTATTTATATACTTTTCCATCTTGAGTTAATCTCTTCCTCCATCATAGATCAATTGTCATAGCTCTTTATCAATTAAAACCTATTGAATGATTAGAACATTTTTCTTGATCATATCTCGAACACAGAGACTAGCATACCACCTTCCCTTAGGAAACCATGATATTATCAATAGTCTCTCTATTTACTTTCATATCTTGTTTCTCTAAAACCTTAACGCTCATTTTTTGTGCGATGACTAAAATTTTTCTTCCTCTTTTAAATCGTGCCATGTTCGCTGAATCTGATACTAGTTAGTATTTTCTTCTTCCAATCATTTCGCTCTTTGAGGCATACTCATTATTCTCCTATGTAATTGTCGCAATCTCGTTCCATAACGTTAACCTTAAATGATGATGGAAATAAGATTGTGCCACATTCCCCTTCTAATTGTAGGCCAAGTGATTCCTCTTATATTAGGATACATAGTTTGGTAGGATTGTAGTTGTTAAATCTTGAAGTTTAAATTTTTGTACTTAGTAGTTAGAACTTGACAGGTTGGGTTGTTCATTTAGTTTAGAATATGATTTTGTAATTATCCTTAGTTCCAAATTATATAACCTTTATTAATATATCTCAATATAGGTTATATCCTCTCTCATTTAAGAGCCAGTAAATTCTCCATTCTTAAGTTACAATATTAGCTAATCCTTGTAAGTTAGGTAGCATGTCTCATAACCTCAGATCACATAGTCCTTTTGATCCATTAATGAAGGGTAATAGAACGATACCTGAATATATGCTAGCATAAGAAGATAGTGTTTATCCAGACTGTAGAACTTTAGAGGCCCATACTCCCATTTGGTCGACGAGAGACTTAGACATGAAGTTAGTATGGCAACTGTAGAGGCATAATACCGGATGAGTCTTAGCTTCTTGGTGAACTTGAATTATTTTGTACCTTCCTTCATCATAATTCCGCATGCTTATATTTTGGACAATCTTGACTTGTGCTGCTATTATAGCCTTGTTTTACAAGCTTATTCTTCTATCGAGCTTGATCATGACATATGTATTATTGGGTGCACACATTGATACATTTGTCTAATTAGAATTGGTGTATTATGGTCTGATCAACTTTAGTGCACTTGGTTTGCCTTTATTATCACTATTTTACGTGGATTAAGACATAGTTAACTAGTAGATGAATATACTTGTCCTCTAGACAGGTTAGAGCATATTGTATCGGTCATATAACTGTATTGATATGAGCCTGCGAATAAAATTTACCAAAGAAGACTTCAATCCACAACTGCCTTGAAAACTCTCTTTTGAAATTTTTAATCGCCTTTGAACCCCGTACTTGTACTCTATCACATCTTTCTTGAACTCTTTATTGTTGTTTTTCGTCTTCCCTTATTTCGGAAAGACGAACACTCGTGCTTGATGGGAATTTGACACACAGGTAGTACTAGATATACCCCATAGGCAAATCATATTACTAGGTCGTCATATTTTATGATTAGAGGTGTATCATATATGAGATAATTTTTAGGACTAGTGAGCACTATTGAATGATTGAGAAAATTTTCGTAAAGGAAAGATTGGTAGATTCTAAGTTGAGTAGAAGTTGCATTGTAAAATTTATAGATGGAAATGTACAAATCTTATATTGTGATCACGTAAGATAAGATTTAGAGAATTAAGTCATTTAATTTCGATAATTTTTAAAAGAATAATTATGATGAAGATAACTTAACTTTAAAGATAAGAATGCCTTATAGAATAAATTTTAAAATTTTGATATTGCGGACCAAATATTTATAAATTGAGCGTAGGATTTAATTTTGAATATTAGAGGTTGAATCATCAATTTAAATTTGAGGATGGATATAGAGTTTTAAACTTGAACATTGATTATATTTCGATTATTTAAAATTTAGAGGAGATTATGATAGTTTGGATCGTGATTTGAAAATTGATGTGGGTATTTAAAGTTTGAAGATGTCATATAGATTTGACTTAAATTTAAATTTTGATTATTTAAAATTAGAGAAGAGATTACGACATATTGAATTTTGATATAAATAGTGGTTATTTTAATTTTCAAAAGATTGCGATGGATTTGAAAAGATTTTGTTATTTAATTTTGAGAAGATTACGGTTGACTTGACTTAGATACGAATTTGGAGGATTTATAAATTGACGGCTTTAATGGGAATAAATGTAGGCCATAGTGGCTATGGAGAATTTATAGAATAGAAGGACATCATTTTTAGACCATTAGATCATAGATAGCTTAAGATTGTTCATGTAACCAAGTAGTGACGGTTCATTCACCATCCTATCAATGTCACTTCATATCGTGTATCATCTTCTCTACCATGTTACCTTGCATTCTGATTCCATGGGCAAGCAATTCATGTGATGAAACTTATTCATGACATGACACCTTGTTTAAAGTAGACCAGACTGACCCTTAGAATTTAATACATGAGTTACATCTTTCCCTTTTCGAAGTTGAGATATAATATTCTGTACTCGACTTATTTATACCATATTGTCTTCACTTATTTTTGGAACCGCGCCTTATTTTTTTAATTTTGAGGACGAAATTCTTGTAAGTTGGGTAGAATGTAAATCCCCTAATTTTAAATTTTAATTTTTAAGTATATTTTGTTTGTATTTATTAATTGTTGGATCTTATTAGATATTTTTTTGGTAGTTAGAAAACAAAATGCTTGATTTATTAATTATAAAAAATATATATTTATATTTAGTAATTAAAATTATTCGAAGAATATATATGTACATATATTTATTTTTTAGTGTAAAATTTATTTATTCAAGTGTTATAAATTTTTAGAATTTATTTTATTACTTATCTTTCTTTTAAGAATTTTTCTACTCACACATATATGTTCTATAAAATAATAAATAAATAAATAAAATTTCTTGCAAATATTAGTGATATAAATATATTTTGATGGAATATATAATTAATTGTATATATATATATATATATATATATATATATATATATATATATATATATATATATATATATAAGGAAAAATATAAATAAAAGAAAGAAATACAAATAATAAGAAAAAGGAAAAGAAAAGAAAAGAAGTAACAAACCAAGCCAAACCACAGCATACACACGCACACAGAACCCCGCGGACCCCCCTTCCCTCTCTTCTATATATACATGATATAACCCAAACCCTAACCTAATTTATTCCACCAAACTGAAACCCTAACCCTAATCCTCTTCCTGCGCCACCCTCGACGTCGACAGCCGCCGCACACGGCCAGCCAGCCGCCCGCGCGCCCACCCGGCACAGCAGCCGCTGCAATCAGCCGTCTTTAAGGTACCATATATTCTCCATCTCTCAATCTTTTTGTGAACGATTTGTCCGTAAACGCTCACAACCTGACCCTCTAGGAATTCCTTCAAGTGGAACGAATTTAGGGGCCCTGGTTTAATCGAAAAATCGACCGGAAGTTGGCCGAGAAACTGTTCGTAAACAGTTCAGAAATTTAATCCAATCGCTCATGTTCATGTCCAATTTTTCACCAACCTATTTAATATTTTTTAATTCTAATTGAAATGACTTATTTACAACATAACCAAGATTATTTATGTTCTTTTAGTTTTTCATAGTTTACTTTATTTGTCAAGATATTTCTGTTAGAAGTTGACCAAAAATATATTTTATAAAATCCAAAATCTTGTGTTACGGAGTGCGTCCCACCAAACGGGACCACCTCGTCTCGTACTAATTGTACCAAAAGGTGAGTATGGTATATCCTGACATGTGGGCTTTCGCAGAAGTTGATTTGGACGTGTGTGTGTGCGTCGAAATAAACCTGCATCCGTAAAAAGTCCTCCGTATCGATATTTTGTAAATTTTCCTATTATTTTGTGAGCGCTCTTCGGATCAACGAAAAACTTACACTATTGGACTCGCCACATTTTACTTGTCTTGTGACCCGAGTTTCCTGCAATTCTGAGTCAGTCGACGGATCGTCGTTTTGCGGGTCCCACGATTTGACTTGTCGAGCAATTTTGTGATCGGCTCACCGGAATCCAAAATTGGATATACCATTGAGTTTGTATCGGCATTTAGAATTTGTTAGACCTATAATTTGCCCCATTTAGAGACATTTACCCTTAGCATACATTTCGGTGCAAAGTGGCCCATATGTGGACTAGCTATGAACCGAAATGACCGTTTTAGCCCCGATATCCAAATTGGATGAAAGGGTAATATTTTTTGGCTATCTCGTTCATTCCAGAAACATTGGTGATGTCTGTTACAGCATCTGGAGTCATTTGTGCTGCTCCTATATTTTGTGGTTTGATATACCATGTTGTCTTGCGTCGTTTTTGCACCAAATAACTGGCAGACAAGTATACCTTGTCATATTACTGTTTAGTTACATTCATTGCCGCATAATTATTTTTGTTATTTATTTGCATTTATTTTTCTATATAAAATTGCGCGTCCAAGAAGACTCGGGTGCAATGACGATTGTGTTGTCCTTTGTCTTTTATTTATATTATACATTTTGACCTAGTTTTATGAGACCACCCCATGATTAAGGTATTATTATGTTTCATTAGCCGTGACACCTTTTTACACGAGTTGTGAGTCGCATGTAGGACACAAATTTTCGTATTAGGCTGGCCACCTATACGTAAAGGTCGTACAACGGTTAAGGAATAGCTACTGGCAATAGAAATATCATATTTAGCAGACTTGGTAATCACTAGAGGTATCGTGTGTTATGGATGTGACACGTTAGTATCATTGGGTGGGGAGAACAATGAGTAAGCGTGTGTGACTCCTTTACACTTTTTCTTATTTTGGCCGTGAGCTCTGTCGGAGACACGAGTCGTTATGACCCCATTGTTTACTGTAGGCCTATGACGTCCACAAAGTTATGCCCGTGGCCCCTGGTTCTCAAAGAGAACTACGCTTATCCCATTATTTTAGCCAGATAGTCCATACGCGAGAAAGTTGTTCTTAAATGGCATTCACATAGACCGGTTAGGCGACCCTCTTGAATGTTAACTTTCAGTATATTATGGCATACCATTTTTAGTATCTTGTTACGTCCCTCTGAGGACTTGGCCCCTTGCCAGGTGTAGACGATCATAGCTATTTACAGGAGCACGAATCAAGACCAGCTACTTCATTCTCTTTCGAGGATCTCTTACCTTCGAGTCTATTGGTTCATAGTTGAGTTGATACTTTTATGTTGTTTATTTATCTTAGTAGTTGGACTATGTTCATATCCTAGTTTGGTAGTGGATTTGTCTCCACTCGACTATTATTCTTTTGATACTTCATATTTGAGTCTTCTTCAGTTATTTATTTTGATATTTCCTTACAGGATTGTGGATGAGATATAGATGCCTGTGACTTGTGTTGACAATATATATACCACTTGTGAAATATTTATTCATATATAGCATATGTGTGCTATAGTTTCTCCAATATATTAGAGTGTCATATACATACGGCTGACATTCTTACGTATTCCTAGTTCTACGTATTTTGGGACTGGGGCGTGACACAGATGTTCTTCGCTTACTTAGTAGTTTATTTATTATATTGCTGCGTATGACAGGGAAGGCCGAATGGTAAGAATGGGTAAGAAGAACTCAGCTATTTATAGTACGACACTCTTTATTCAGACACGGGTATTACTTTTATTACGTTGCCATAAAACTGATCCTAAGGCAAAGATTAGAAAGACAACAAAATCAGTCGGTGCACATAACTAATAAATGTGTTTGTTTTTGTAGCGTGGGCGAGAGGCCTCCCCACCAGTGCATTCAATGTATTGATACCCAACCAAATTGCATACAGGGTGCAGGGAGAACTCGTACGGATTTGGAGACCGCTTGACTCATCAAGGCACCGGACCACACTTGGTGTCTTTGAGCGTGGCGCACGGTCCTGGAGCTCACATATATAAGACGTAATGTATGGCAACATCATCATCCAAAGTATTTGATTCACTTGTAATCCTAAGGGCATGTTCATTGAGAGATAGAGAGAGAGCATAGAGCGACTTGTAATCTCGGCCTAGTACCACTTGTAATCTTACTTCGTATCAATAAAGAATTTGTTTTGGATTCAATACTTGTGTTTATTCTATCTTTTCGCTATGACGATTCTGTGAACTAGTTATCAACGGCCGTTTCGGTATTTGTCTAGCACGGATAAAACTCCAAGCTCGTGCGGCATCACGTCCCGATAAAAAAGATCGTCCTGTGGAAGTGCTGGTGAGGTAATTCGCGTCTAGCAGGGACGGCCTAAACCAACGGAAGATCGGAGCATGACATATTAGTATCAGAGCACGGCTTTACGTCCTTGGAATTCGTATCAATTTTCTTAATTTTGAACTTGTGCATTAATGATGCGATAGACGCTCTCTCTCTCGATGTTTCGATGAATATGCCATACAATGAGTCTAGATATTTCAAAAACTTATTCAAAGGATGATTGGACGAGATAGTTATATGATGGCCTTTGAGCCGAGTTGAGTCAGACCTTATATAAGCAGATTTGTGCTAGAGTTAGCAAGTTACATGAGAACCAGATTAGCTTTTCGCTGATGTTAAAAAATTGGTGTAAAGGACTTAGAATATCGTTCACATGGGATAACTATGCATACAGTCATTCGGCTATCGCACACCTAGACCCTTTGGTGCGAGCAGGTTACGAGCGAGATTGGGTATTGTTCAGATAAGGGCAAGTTGGACTTATAATGGAAATCAATAGAGACGATATCGGAGTATCGCTAAGGCTAATATTGGGAATCGTCTTTGGATTCTAAGATATAGTTCAGACGATTATTCGTAGCGATAAGTTATGACTCAAAACATAGTTTGTGTGGATGATTATTGATAGAGGTGTATACGAGACTAAGATTTATCGAGGCGACGCATAGAGACCGTGTTGGAGTTCTAAGGAACGAATTAGAGATACGAGTGAATAATGCTAACATGATTTAGGATTTAATAGGATGACTCGATTTCTGAGTGGTGTATGTGATAACTCAGGAACAAATAAGCGATTTGAGGATTCATATAGTATAGCTCGAACCTTGAGTGGTGTATTGATCATCTTGAAAATGTTTGAGCAAATCGAGGATTATGGGATAGCAAACGAGTCTAGCAGCAAGGGACGAGACTGTATAAAGACTTAGTATAAATAATGCCTAGCAAGTAAGCAAACTCGAAGGAATCGTGCAAGATTTGATTCGAACGAGTTAGAATGAGTTGAACAAGGGATAATACTTATATCGGATAGGGATTCAGAGTGTTAGAATTTATATCTTGGTCGAGAAAAACTTAGTGGATCGTACGAGAAATTTCGAATTGAGTTAAATGGATTGAAACTTAAGTTTGATATGGAATAATCGAGGATGCGATCAGGAGTTAGCGCGAACGAAAGATAGCACACATAGAAAATCAAAATCGAGTAGGATATCGCTCGATAGAATTTAGCTTGAGTACGAATGTTATGGTTTTGAAGTTGGAAGACTTAGTATGATATCGATAAGTTGGAAGATAGTACGGATTGATATAAGTTAAGGAATTATGTGGTTCAATGATTGAGGTAGACGATAACAGACTTAATCTTGATTTGGATGAATGATCTTGAACCGAGTTCAAAGGATAGCACTCGACATCAGGCCTAACTGAGAATGATTGTCCCACGGGAGCGCTGGCATGGTAATTTCTTGTCTAGCGGGGATAATCGGACTGATGGGAACATGATCAAAGATTATGCAAACGAACTCGATAAAATAGAACATATCGAAAGTGATTAGACTTTGGCTTAAAATTTTGAACTTACTTGTTTGAGGAATGCTAGAAGTACACTATGGATTGATCGAACAGTAACATTAAAGTTAGACAATTTGGCTAGAAGAATTATTATCCAGGCATGAACAATTATTAGATGAATATGACTTGGTGGATTAATATATAACTTGGAATAAAGGAAGAGTAACGATAAGGTGTCTTGGTTGTTTCGAAGATAACCATAACGTTTGACGTTCTTGTCTTGTGCGAGTGTAGTTTCTTACTCGCACATGCATTACGCCCGGATTAGGACGATTATCCAGCGGGAGCGTTGGCGTGGTGATCTCACGTCCAGCATGGATGATCGAACTTGCGGGAGATCATAGCGTGATAATTCAAAGGATCGTCTTGACTTGTGGTTTGACACAATAAGACAAGTTCTAGGATACAAGTAAATCAAAAGTATTTCAGGGATGAGTTAGTCTAGAATATGAAGCAAGACGTTCGAGGGTTTAGTGAATAGATACGTGAATTGTGTTGAACGACTTTGAACTTGTGATTGAGATCGAATAGTTAGAAATTAAATCGTGACTTGGTAGTCTAGACATAGAAATGGATATGTGGATCCTATCATGTGTTTGAGGAGATGGACTATGCAAATCATTAGGTTTGACATGCGACGTGGATATATCATAGATTCGATTGAAAGAATGTGTGTTAGGAATGGCCTTGCTAAATGGACTCAGACCCTGTACAAACGAAGGTGTTGATGTGTGTAGGATGATCTGTGCTCGATGTTTAAAAATTTGAGTGAAATAAGCTTGGGTAGAATACCCCGTACGAACGAACGATGATTTAACCTTAGGAATCGGGACGAGCGTCGTACAACAAATTTATACGGTAGGTCGTAAACTCGAATTGTACCTATAACTTTGTGAGTTGATCTAGTGGCTAAGTATATGACCATATGCCATGAGTTGATTTGGAGTGACTGACATCAGAGTATCGTTCAAAAAATTGATAGAACTAGGGCAACAAGGCTTATAGTTAGGACTTGGAACTGGAAATTTACGCTAGTGATGTTGGCATTGAAACGAATACAATAGGAGATAGGACTTGGCTGGTAGTTGATTGATTGGATAGGTTATATGATTGTGAGGAACAAGACGATATTAGGGATTTGTTAGACAGAACTTTTATGATTGGTATTAGTGATATTCAAGATAAGTTGGCATAACGAATTGAATCGTTGTTTGGAAGATGTACGAAGCTAGTAATGCAAAACTTAAATTTAAGTGGGATTGGGGTAGACGATGACTAAACGAACTAGAGTTTGGATAGTCGAGTAGCAAAATGATCGACAATTCGAAAGATTCTCACAAGTAGCTTGTCTAACTTAGCTATTACTAAGCTTGGTTGAAATACACATATTTGAGGGACGCCTTGAATATGGGTACGATCCAGACTTAGCGATATGCATAACTCGAATGCAGCTGCAAATAAAAATATTTAGATTCGCATGGATGAGTTCGGCGATTGGAGTAAGTTAGCCTCAGCCTAGACTTTCATAAATGGAAGATTATAATGTTCCTCGTGTCACGCCCCGATCCTCCGCAGGCAAATTGGCCATTCCCACTAGGCGGGAATCACCCTCGCCAGCACTCCCGCAGAACGATCACTTGACCCATCCGGGCATGATGCCGCACGAGCATGATCCACGCCCGTGCAAGACCGTGGTTCATTGGCTGGCGGTAAGAGTTCTAAGCCACAGAGTCACACAGATTGTCCGAGTGCAGCAGAGTCATGAACGCATAGGCGATCGGTAACAGGTTCACTGAGTCGACAAATATAGCGGAAGCATTAAAACACAAGTTGAAGTAAAGCAAGCTCTTTTATTAATATGAACAAGTGTTACAGGCGGCTTATAGCCGAGATTACAAGTCGCTCAAGACTCTCTCTCTGAAACAGTAAAAGCGTGCCAAGTGGCTACAACTGTGGAATGATTGTACATGCGATGTTCAGACGACGCTCCAACATTATGTCTTGTATATGTGCTTCAGTTCCGGACGCACCGTTGCAAGGCTTCAGAGGGAACTCCTGGCCTTAGCACGCACGAAGGAGGCGTCCGCACCGAACGAGGTTCTCCCACACCCTGCATACAAACTGGTGGATTATCAGTACATTGAATGCACTGGTGGGAAATCTACTCGCCCGCTCGACAAATCCAAACACGTAATATAAGTTCCGTGCACCAACTATTTAGTTGTCTTTCTAGTTGCCTTAGGATCAATTTTATGCAAATATCGAATAGCCTAACGTGTCGGACAGTGCGCCGTGCAATATGAGAGCAAACACGGCGAGACTTACCAACTTACCATTTATCCTTCCCTGTCCAAGGCAAACATTATTAATTTAAGCAGGAGCATGTATAAGCATTCAGGAGGCATAGCATATGCAAACACGAGTACTTATTTCAAGATCGTTCAGGTGTTTAGTTGCTTCTTGATGCGATACAGTGCCTCGTACGGGGATAGCCGCTAAGCGAGGATTTCTTGTTATCATTTATTTCTTTACCAGCAAGCAAGCAACAAGTAAAATACAATGCGATCACTGGCGTATGCCATAATGGACGATATAGTCTTTGACGAGAATGGTATGCAATAAAGTACAAGAGGCGCTGCATGCCATTCCGCCAAGAACAAGAGACTAAACAATAGGTCTCGCCCGGACCGGGACGATGCCAGTGCCCCAGCATCGCCCGCTAGACCATCCCTGTGCACAAGTTGTCCGTGATCTAACGGCGTCTCGGGTAAGTTATCCATTTACATGGTTGGGGCAACAAGCGTACAAGACAAGAGTACAAGACAAGTGTACAAGACAAGAGTACAAGACAAGAGGCAAGCTGTTGAGGCAACAATAGTACAAGACAAGATGCATTGCCTGTTTCGTTGTTCAGTGAATGACTTTTGCCTTGATGCAATTCTTCTGGGGTGGAGATTGCCTTGGTGACCTAGCGGTCCCGAATACTTGCAGGTTTATTCAGGCACAGAACGACTACGTAGTAGTCTTCCGGGGTTTGGATGAAAACATGGCATCATTACAAGAAGACAAGCATGCGATTCTAAGGAACGTAAGCAGCACGTTGGCTCGGGCCCGAAGGTAAACCGAGAGTTAGATCGTTAGGGGACTTAGCATACGAGGGTCTGATTATAAGCATTATTTCAATTTCCATGTTCTAGCAAGCAATACAAGTTAGAATTATTCCCTTAGCTAGGTGCGTTGGATTTATTAGCATGCAGGGGGTGATTCACCTAGCGACTGGCATGAATATTTCAGATTTTATGTGTGCTGGCTAAGCAAAGACAAGTTCACCGTAGCCATCCACCTTAGCGATGATTCGCCTCGGTAGAGCGATACGCCTGAGCGAGCCTCTGAAAGCCTAAGCTGAATTCCTGTAGAACAAGTCTGGATATCTTTTGCTTCTCCTTGAGGCAAAGCGGGTCGGGACAGCTGCACTATTACCGATTGAAACGGTAATCCGCTTGAGCGGAATGGGGTGTTACACCTCGTGCGATCGAGATAGTTCTTTGCTAAGGTGTAGTAAGAGACTGAGTCTGGGAACGCAATAATTGAACGATAGAATCATTCGATAAATGATTAAGCACACGTGCGAAATGGGATGAGAAAATAAATAAGAAGTTAGTTTCTATCGGACCTAAGACGCGAAAGATTAGAACGTACCCCCATGTTGGGTAATTTAGCTGTGCGCTAAGGCGCAATAAAGACAGAGTCAGAAAACGTAGGCAATTTAATGTGACGACTTTGAGTAATAGTAAATTTACTTAGCGAGAATGGACGGTGGATCGAGATAGATCTTGATATAAGACGAGATTGGAAGACTTGCTAAAATTTGAAGTTGAAGTCTTGAGGATTTTATGGATTGGGTCTAGGTGTAACACTGGATTTCGATAAGCGACGTCGAGTAATCATTCGAATATGTCTTGGGTTTGTATGGATAGAATATAACAAATGGGCAAGTTTACCCTAAGCCTAAGTTTTCTAGTATGAATTGAGTAATAGAATACCCCGTGTTTGAGTAATATAGTTCTGCACTAGGCGCAGTAGAGTTTGAGTCGGGGAATGCAATAATTAAGTTGAGTATAGTTTGATAGCATCGAACGATAGAGTTGTTCGATGAGTTTGGCTAAGCGCGTGCGCAGCACGAGGTGAGGAGAGAAGAGGAATACATGTAGTATTTGAACAATCTTTGATAGTTAAGCAAGACATGTAGAGTTTGGTTTAGAAGTTGTACGATAATACGAGTTCCGCTCAGGAAGTCTTGAGGACAAGACTGTTCTGAGTGGTGTATAATGTAACGACCTGTTCCGCTTATGCGGATAGTCGATTCAAATGGCAAAAGTGTGATGACCTGACCCGCTTTGCTCAAATAGAAGACTCGTTCGATGCAAAGGCATTCAGACTTGGATCTTCAAATGTAGTTCAGACATAGACCTTTCAAAAGCGCTCTCGGAGTCTCGCTCGGCCAATGCGATTCATCGCTAAGGTGGGTGGCTCCGACGAACCTTCTCTGCTTAGCTGCACACTTAAGAAATTGAATGATACATGCTAGTTTGTACGTGATAACCCTTGCATGCTAATAAAAAGAGATGAATGCACATAGCTAAGAAAATAATCCTACTTTATCATTGTGTATAGAATATGGAAACTCTGCCCTGCTAGTGCGTAACTTAGAGTATTTATCTAAATAGAGTAAGTCCATATGTTATGCCACAAGTAGATCTCGTTTATAATATTAATGTACTGTATTGAACGGGATGTAATACGGAGTTAGAGTAGAATCGTATTGCATACATAGATGAGGAAAACTATCAAGTAGTCGCTCCAAGTCAGGAAAAAAGAAGAGAAAGTACTTGGGATATACAGATCATTGAGGCAGTCTCTGATCAGGGAGCTGCGCAAAGAAAAATCAACCGAGTTGAAATCCTTAGATAAGAAAAATCGAGCATGACATTCTCGACTAGGATTGGATGTGGTAGAGTAGTTGCATGGTCACAGACAACTGGTTACACAATAGGAAGGGTCCTCGAACGGTCTTCGAGGTAACAGGATCGTGTCGGCCCGGGAGGACTGCGCTAGTTGAACTTCTAGTGCGATAGCTAGATGAAGTACTAGCATGCGGGTGTGGGACATCCAGGAAGGCTTGCTACCGGCCTGAAAAGATAGTCGACTTGTCGAATGGTTCGGGACGCCCGATTAGGCTTGTAACCGAGCTGGAAAGACAGTCGTTCCATCCCAGATTATGTCTAATATGGCTAACAGAGCTAGTGTCCTGATATAGATAAGTCATGCATGCATAGCGGCGATACGCATTCAAAAGAGGAGTAATATGAAGGAGTATATTGCACTACACTTTGCATATTTAGAATGGATGCACGGTATATAACATAGTTCGAGTAGAACATGTCTGAGGCATAGATACAATCGTAACACTTGAATAGCACAGATGTTCTTCGCTTACTTAGTAGTTTATTAATTATATTGTTGTGTATGACCGGGAAGGCCAAATGATAAGGAAGGGTAAGACGAACTTAGCTATTTACAATACGACACTCTTAATTCAGATACTGGTATTACTTTCATTACGTTGCGATAAAACTAATCCTATGGCAAATATTAGAAAGACAACAAAATCAGTCGATGCACATAACTAATAAAAGTATTTATTTTTGTGGCATGGACGAGAGGCCTCCCCACCAGTGCATTCACAGCATGGTACAGGGAGAACTCGCACGAATTCGGAGATTGCTTGATGCATCAAGGCGTTGGACCGTACTTGGTATCTTGGAGCGTGGCGTACGATCCTAGAGCTCACATATATGAGCGTAATATATGGGAACATCATCATCCAGAGTATTTGATTCAGTTGTAAGCCTAAGGGTATCCTCATTGAGAGAGAGAGAGAGAGAGGGAGCATAGAGCGACTTGTAATCTCGGCCTAATGTCGCTTGTAATCTTACTTCGTATCAATAAAGAACTTATTTTGGATTCAATACTTGTATTTATTCTATCTTTCCTCTATGACAATTTTGTGAACTAGTTATCATCGACCGTTTTGATATTTGTCTAGCATGGGCGTAACTCCTGGCTCGTGCGGCATCACGTCCCGCACGTCCCGATGAAAAAGATCGTCTTGAGGGAGCATTGGCGCGGTAATTCGCGTCTAGCGGGGACGGCCTAAACTAGTGGGAGATCGGGGTATAACAAAGTACAGGCTATGTGTCAAGCTGACCGAGTCATGCACACAAGACGAGAACAAACCGGATCTTCAGCCACAACAGTTTCCAATAAGATTCCACGTAGTATAGCTCGGTCCTGACATGCGTACACAGTTACAACTGTTCTGTTAAGAATAGGCACGTGGCAGCCCCAGAATCTATACGCACATAGCATATGCATGTGAATAGCTCGTCAGAATGATGTCTTCAAACAGTAGGGTTGCATAACCACCAGACATACATAGATGCACGTACACACAGGGAGAGAGACACACACAGAGACGTGAAGAAAGCATTCTCTTTCCCTCATCGGACCATCAACAAAGTAAAGAAGCCAGTTGCATTACTCGATCTCCATTGTCACTGTCATGCCCCAGTACCGAAGTACGGAGACGGACATGGCCAACTCCTCCATATAAGGTATAGAATATCGTACATCGGTCACGGCTATAACTAGACAAAGGGTGCATACTACAAGCAAGTCACTTAGGGTCACATAGAACATCTATTGTCTCAATCAGTCAAATAAGAACAGTAAACATAGAATATATATGACAAAGAAATAAGGCATCCCAAAATGCCCTGCCACAATATTCAGGAAACTACTCTTACAAAATAAGTAGTCTGGCAGAGTAACAAAAGTACATGATCATGATCATCTGCAGTCTGATTAATTATAATCATGTAGGAAAACTAAATATCCAGATTTTTGGCTAACAAGTGTTGGTAGCTAAACGCCCAAAATGATTAAAATAATCAATAACGAACAGGAAAAAGAAATCCACTCATTTCTCTCAGTGGCCATCCGCCTGGTGCGGGGCCATTGTTCAGGAGAAAGTACGCTTGATCCTCGGGTGCTGACTCTAAACCTGGCCATGCAAAACCAGTGGGGTTAGACCCCACATAGCAAGTACCACAAAGGAAGCACGAATAAAGAAATAAGCCAGGTTATAAAATAGATACATATATATATATATAGTTATGTCTTGTAATTTTGGTTCACAGCCTATCATGACACAATAATCTAACCCTACAACCAAATAAGGACAATGGTTAAACCATCGCACCATGATAGTCCATGTCCCTAGACTATTTGACAGCAGATACAATAAATAAATAAGATCGGATACATACTCAACAAATCACTTATACAGCTTACTAGGTGGAGTCTTAGTTATCCCAGAGAAATTATGCATCAGATCGAACCATGTTCTAGCAGGGGCTAGCCGAGCCATGAATTACCGCATAACACATAGTAGTATATATGGGTCCCTCGTAAGGCCACCTTGATAAGATCGCATAGAACACATAGTATCATATAATAGTCGGATATTATCATCCACTAATGAGGATTTAAACAATATTCAAGGGGCGCAGCCTTCACTCCCCATATAATAATTTAGGGTGGCTAGTTAAGCACGATTTCGTGATTATGTCCCTCCTAATGTTCTGCATGTTTTAGTTGTCTAGTTAACCCTACGGTTAGCTAGAATCACATGGCATGGTCACATGTTACTCTGTCACTACCATATTTTCTAAGAAAGGGTATCTTAGTCTTTTCCTATTTAATTAAATATTGTGCATGGTAAATAATTATTATTATATTATTTAATTGTTATTAGATATTATTTATTTAATTTGGACTTGTATGAGTGGACCTAACTAGTTTAGTTTGGACCCATGGACCAACATGAATTAATTAGTTAGACTTGGCCCATTTAGAAAGCTCATTGTTAAGGAGATGGATTAAATTAATTAAATCATTAGACTAGAAGCTTCCTTCCTTAATTATTTCTTCATGAGAGGCCCCAAGGGGTATATTGGACATTTCATAATTACTTGAGGGAGGGGTAGGGGTCGGCCTATTAAAAGAGGGGGGAAATTCTCTCTCCTCTCTTTTTTATTCCAAATCTAGATCTAGAATTTCCCACTACCAAATTTCCTTTATTTCTATTTCATTTTCCTACCAAATTTATTCTAATTTTTTTCCAAACCACCATTAGAGAGTTGAGAAGAAAGGATCTAGAAGGAGGAAGCAAGGATCTACAAAGAGGAGCAAGGATCTATAATTTGGAGGCAATTTTATCTCAATTGGAGGTTTCATTGGGAATCCATCTCCCAATAGGTATAATTCAGTTTTTCCCTTAAAATAGCTTCTAAATCTGAGATTTAATTATGGAAAATCAACCTATATGTATATGTATGTACTACCCATAGGAGTTGGTTTTCATAGGAGATCCATGGAGAAAGTTATGGTACTTTTTGTGTCAATTTTGGGAGAATTCCGAATTAACATTTTGTTGTGTATGTCAATTGATCCTATAGATCAATTGGGCATGTGTTTATGTGTTTGGGGCTAGTGTCGTGTCAACAATTGGGTACGTATAAGTCGTATCCCAATAATTTGGTGATACATGTTGTTTTGGTGGTTTTTCCTCCAACACGGGACTTTGTACATGTCGTATTTTGACACGGATACATAGATCTATATTTGATACTTTATTTTGTTTATAAATAATATATGTGACTTGTTTGTGTCCTTCGGGGTGCAATTGGTTGTGTGTTGGACTCGTGTCGCATGTGTATCCTAGATCTAGTGGGATACGGTGTGATACTCTCCATTTGTGGTATGTTTATGTGTAGATCTAATTATTGTGCTTTAATTCTTGAATTATAATTAAGTATATATATATATATATAGATGTTATATATTTATTATAGTGTATTTATTATGGTATTTATGGTAGCATAGATCTATGTATTATACGTGTACTAATATAATGTATAAATATATATGTAGCTTTCTTTTACATGCATTTATATATGTTACAAATTATGTTAGGAATATAAAATATATGAAAATATTTTATAAAATATATATATGTGTTTAATTAAGTATTATATTATTTATAATTATTATATGATTATTTATATATATGAATGAATGTATTTTTATTAAACATATTTATGTATGTGTACTTTTAACTATGTTGTATTATGTACTTTAGTATATAGGATGTGTATTATAGCTATTTGGTATTTATTTATATAGATGTATATAATATATATGTGTTGGATTATATATATATATAGAAGTATATATTTTAATTATTAATTTATATATATATTGATATTTATATATATATATATATATATATATATATATATATATACTGTTTTTTGTGACAGTAGGATTAATGACAGAAGAACTGTCATTATTAGAACGGTTACAGCAGCAGCCGCTGTACCAGTGGCGGCGGAGAATTAATGACAGAGCCGTCACTGTCATTAATAACCGCATGCAGCAACGGGAATTCGCAGCAGTTGCGACGGAGACTTTGGTGACAGTTAAAAATTATCACCAAAGGGGTGGCAGCAGTGCAAATACGCAACAGCAGTAGCGACGACGTTTCAGTGACAGCTTGAACTGTCACTGAAGGTCTGTTTACTGAAAAATCAGTATTTTTCAATACTGCTTTCAGTGACAGTTAGGCAGTTTTAGTATATATATATATATATATATATATATATATATATATATATATATATATATATATATATATATATGTGTGTATGTATGTATGTATTAATTGTGTGATATAATACTAGTATTGTTATATTTCTTAATTATATAATATTAGTATATATATATATTATATTATGTATGAGGGTAATTACTATATCAAGGTATCTTAAGCATTACCTTGTGGAAACCAAGGTAAGTGGGATACTCAAGATACGGGGTTTAGGTATCAAGTTTGTGACTTTGTGGGAATACCAAGTTGGTTCAAAACCATGATTCCTATTTGTTTTGTAATTAATATTCTATATTATTATACTTTATTGTTGATATATGTGTATTGTGAGGTTTACCTTGGATTCACGTATCCGGAGATACGGTATCCTAATATTTTAGGATGTGGTTCTATGATTTAGATTTAATATTCTTGACCCAAGATTTTGTGTTTGACTTGTGTAACCTAGAAATAGATAGTTGACCTTGGTTTGACCATAGTTGACCATAGTTGACTTAGAGTTGACCATAGTTGACTTTTGACTTAGAATTGACTTATTGACCTAGAAGTTGACTAGTTTAACTTGTTCTCTTTTCGGGGCCTTGTATTGATGTTGTATTCCATATCTAGGTCTTCGAGGCACCGAGTCAGACATCTGTGAGACTATTTATTGAACTTCAGGCGAGTACATTCTCTGATAGTTTCTCATTTATGATATCCTCTATGTTCATTGTATCTAGTATAGATATCCATGTTCTCTTGACACTATGGTTACACGGATTGGTATATCCGGATCTTGTCATGAAATGTTATTCCTTGGTATATGGTGTATATGGTGCAAGTATTGTTTTATTGGTTATCTTGTACATGTACAGACACCGATTCTCGGGAAGACTAGCTATCTTCTTGGGGAATCTCGTGCCATAACATACCGTGGTTGGATCTATTATACCAGTCGGGGTAGGGAGTATTAGTATAGATATGTGATCAATATCCCTATTGAATAAAGTACTGTTTACTGAATAGTGTTGATCGTACACAGCACGTATGATTAGCCAGGCCGCATTGCATCTTGCCCAAGCTGATCACATGTTAAGCTAGTACTCACATACTTTGTCATTAGTATATTTGTTTCATTGGCATATTGTTCATTATTGTATTTATTTCCAGTATTTCCTTATTGTATATCTATCTCTTGTATCTATTGTGCATCTTGTTTATCCACAGCTATTTACTGTTACATAGTTTTTATCATTAATTAGAACTGTTGTTAGAGATGTACTCTGCTCCTTTCCTGACTGGATATATTTTTCCAGATGACACTGAGGAGTGGTACCCTACCTATTATGGAACCCAGGATGTTGTGGGTTTAGATTCTGAGACCCTGGCTCAAGAGGGACTTATCCCAACTGAGACAGTTGACCCAAGAGTTGTAGCTTCGTAGTATTCTTTGTACTGGATTTGTCTCCAGCTTATTTTGTTACTTCTTAAGACTCATTGATGTATATTTAGACTCGTGAGTTGTATTGTGACTATTCTATTCTTTATCTGATTCGTGCTCATTTTTATCTTAGTTCTGTGATTGAGTATACTATCATTATTAATGGTTCATTATATTGTTAGATAGATTATCTAGACAGCGTTCTACCACCGATTCTGCGGCGTAGGCTGGGCGTTATTTCCGACTAGTACCCTTACACCGGGTGCGGGTCGTGACACGTTTTTGGTGGTGGCCCATGCAGGTCTAGCTTCACAAAGTATGTGATGTCATGGTAGTGCGACAACTTAGTTGTACTACTGCGAGCCTGCGATAGGATATAGGTTGAGATACTCAATCACATCTAGGAAAATTCTTTTGATTCAACTATTCTCCTTTGATATTGATACTTGATCTCTTAATCTATCCTTTCCTTGATGTCTTACATCGTGTGCCATATTGATTCTTTCTTTCGCTTTGTCTCAGGATGCCGCCTAAGCCTAGATCGCAGCAGGGGAGAGCAGCTTCTGAGAGGTCTGCGACATCCCGAGGGCTTGCACCAGTCACTTCTCCGGTGATTGGAGTGTCAGCTACTTTCGAAGGTCCACCACCTACTCAGAGGACTGTGCCAGCTGTATCTGAGGGGCTTCCACCTCCACCTCCTGTGCCAGCAGAGGCGTCATAGATGTTTACACTGTTTTGTGAGATGCTCGAGGCACAGAGGGCTCAGTCAGAGGCACATCAGAGGTAGACCGACGTTCTACCGCAGGGCATCGAGAGTGCTCATCAGCTTGCTCGTGCTGTAGTTGAGAGAGGAGTTCTGATCCAGCAACAGGTTGTTCCTCAGGTTGCTCAGCTTCAGCCAGGCAACATTCAAGACTTCAAGAAACTGGAGCCTAGGGTTTTCAAAGGGACGGAGGGCATCATCTATGCTGATGATTGGCTCGAGGACATTGAACGTCTTATGAGGGTGTCCCATCTTTCTGAGGATCTGAGGGTTGAGGCGGTAGGACTACAACTGTTCGATATCGCTCGCACTTTGTTCAGGAATGAGCCGGTTCTAGTTGACGCAGGACAATCTTGGGAGGTATTCAAGGACCTTTTTAAGAAGAAGTTTTTCGCCCGGGCAGACAGGCTAGACTTGGGGAGACAGTTTGAGAGTCTCAGTCAGGGGAGCATGTCTATGGAGGAATACGCTGCAGAGTTCGGTAGGTTGAGCCGATTTGCAGAGTATCTGGTGAAAGAGCCGGAGGTGCGAGCTATTCGTTTTCGTGAGGGTCTAAACTGGGAAGTGAAGATTCTCATTCCGTCTTTTTATGAGACATACTCGGAGATACTTGCGGAGGCACGCAAGGTTGAGCGGGATTTGGGTTTGAAGACCAAGAGAGACCGTGATTCTTTTCTGGGGGCCAACGGCAGTACATTATCTGCCAAACGTCCTCATTTCCAGTCCAGACCTTTCCAGCAGCCACAGCAGAACCAGACTCCAGCTAGAGTGCCTTTTCACCAGGCACCTCAGTAGCAGAGACAGTTACAACAAGCTCCATGCAACTACTGCAAGAAGCCCGGCCACATCTGGGAAGTTTGCAGGAGGAGGCTAGGAGTTTGTTTATATTGTGGTACTGAAGGGCATCAATCGAGGGAGTGTCCTCGTCGTGCAGTTCAGGGAGCAGCTCCAGCTCCAAAGGCACAGACGAGACCACCTGCAGCACCGCCGAGGGGACCGCTTCTGACACAGCAGCAGCATTTTGTCCAACATCAGCAGCAAGGAGGTGCTCGACAGGGACGAGCGTTTGCTATGACCGTCGAAGAGGAGAAACCCACCGGAGATGTCATCGCAGGTTCTATTCTTCTTGATTCCATTCCAGCTTTAGTTTTGTTTGATAGTGGTGCTTCCCATAATTTTGTATCTATTTTTTTTGCTCTGAAGCATGGTTTGGTAGCTGAGTCTTTGCTTAGGACTTGCAAGATCATGACCGAGGGAGGCATTATCCTGGTTAATGATATTTGTAAGGATCGGAGAGTTACTTTGGGAGGCCGGGAGTTGAGTGCGTGTCTACTTATAATGCCACTTCCGAGCTACGACATTGTACTCGGGATGGATTGGTTGAGTAGGCACCGTGCTAGCATAGATTGTAGAGGAGGTAGAGTTTTGTTTGGTCCGCCAGGAGAGCCAGAGTTCGAGTTTGCTAGAGGAGCTGCAGAGTAGGGAGAAGGCATTATTTGTGGAGCTTTGGTGGAAGACAAGGAGTTGCCGCATCCGTTGATAGCAGAGTTCTTGGATGTGTTTCCTGAGGAATTATCAGGATTGCCGCCAGATCGAGATGTTGAATTTTCTATAGACTTGGTGCCAGGTGCAGAACCAATTTCACAACATATCTATAGAGTAAACAACAGCGAGCTAGTCGAGTTGAAGAAGCAGGTGGACGAATTGTAGGATATAGGATTTATCAGATCGAGTTCTTCACCATGGGGAGCCCCGGTATTGTTTGTACCGAAGAAGGATGGATCGGTGCGCATGTGCATTGATTACAGGGCTTTGAATAATCTTACTATCAAGAATAAGTATCCTTTGCCATGGATTGATGATCTGTTTGATCAGTTGAGTGGTGCGAAGGTGTTTTCTAAGATAGATTTGAGATCAGGCTACCATCAGGTGAAGGTGAAGCTGGAGGACATACCGAAGACTGCTTTTAGAACTCGGTATGGTCAGTACGAGTTTATGGTGATGCCGTTTGGTTTGACTAATGCACCAGCGGTATTTATGAACTTGATGAACAAGGTATTCCACCATTACCTTGACAAGTTCGTGGTGGTGTTCATCGACGACATACTCATATACTCGAGGACACCGGAAGAGCATGAGGAGCATTTGAGGATTGTGTTGGATGTGCTGAGGAAGGAGAAGTTGTATGGGAAGTTGTCCAAGTATGAGTTTTTCTTGGACAAGGTGGAGTTCTTGGGTCATGTTGTGACTGATGATGGTATTTCAGTGGATCCGAAGAAGATTTCAGCAGTGGAAAGTTAGAAGACTCTGAGTTCGGTAGCAGAGATCAGGAGTTTCTTGGGATTGGCAGGCTACTACAGGAAGTTTGTGCAAGATTTTTTGAGGATTGCCGAGCCGATGACCAGACTCACAAGGAAGGATGTAGAGTTTGTTTGGACGGAGGATTGCCAGGTTGCTTTTGAGGAGTTGAAGAAGAGGTTGACGTCTGCTCCTATTTTGACGTTGCCATTAGGGTCCAGAGGTTTCACTATTTATAGTGATGCATCGGGAAAGGGTTTAGGTTGTGTTCTTCAGCAACATGGGAAAGTGATTGCCTATGCATCCAGAAAATTGTGTCCTCATGAAAAGAACTATCCTACCCATGATTTAGAATTGGCAGCCGTCATCTTTGCCCTGAAGTTGTGGAAATATTATTTGTACGAAGAGCGTGTGGAGATCTTCACAGACCACAAAAGCTTGAAGTACATTTTTATGCAGAAGGAGTTGAACATGAGGCAGCATCGGTGGTTGGAACTGATGAAGGATTTTGATATCTCTTTGCAATATCATCCTGGGAAAGCCAATATAGTTGTCGATGCTTTGAGCAGGTATCTGGTAGCTATGTTCTTGACACAGGATCGATATTTGTTGGAGGACTTGGAGAGCTTGGGCATTAAGGTGATTGTTCCTGGTGGTACTATACAGATGTGGGGACTGAAGATACACTCAGATTTGATGGACAGGATCAAGGCAGCACAGTATGATGATGTATCTCTAAGGAGTATCAGAGCTCAGGTGAGAGCAGGATTGGAGGATGATTTCACTATTGCAGAGGATGGATCTTTGAGGCATGAAGTTAGATTGTGTGTGCCTAGTGGGGAGTTGCGAGAGGAGGTATTGCAGGAAGTGCATCGCTCTCAGTATTCCATGCATCCAGGTGCTAACAAGATGTATCGGGATATGCGAAGAGTGTGTGGTGGTATGGCATGAAGAGGGAAGTGGCACAGTTTGTATCCAGATGCTTAGTGTGCCAGCAGGTAAAAGTCGAGAGGCAGATGCCAGGAGGTTTACTTCAGCCATTACCCATTCCAGAGTGGAAGTGGAAACACATTACTATAAATTTTGTGTTCGGACTTCCACGATCTCCAGGAGGGAAAGACGCTATTTGGGTCATTGTTGATAGTGGGTTTGTCTACGGAGAAGCTGGCAGAGATGTATATGAGGCAGATCGTTAGGATACATGGAGTTCCCGTCAGCATAGTCTCAGATCGGAATAGTCGTTTCACTTCTTATTTCTGGAGGAGTTTGTAGGAGAGTTTGGGCACTCAGCTTAAGTTCAGTACTGCATATCATCTCCAGACAGATGGGCAGTCAGAGAGGACTATCCAGACTCTTGAGGATATGTTGCGCACTTGTATACTAGATTTCGGGGGTTCTTGGGAGGACTATCTCCATTTGGTAGAGTTTGCTTACAACAACAGTTACCAGGCCAGTATAGAGATGTCACCTTTTGAAGCTCTATACGGTCGGAGGTGTCATACTCATTTGTCTTGGGACGATATTGGAGAGAGAGTTTTGCTTGGGCCAGAGATGGTTGTGGATGCAGCAAAGAAGGTTCAGTTGATCAGAGACAGACTTCGAGTGGCGCAGGACAGACAGCGGCATTGGGCTGATAGCCATCGGAGACCTTTGGAGTTTAAGGTATAGTTTAGATTTTATTTTGTGTTTGTTCTTGTTTGTTATAGATTAAGTTCTTAAGGTGGTATTTTATTCTAGGTGGGTGGTTTGGTGTTTCTGAGAATTTCTCCGACACGAGGCACGATTCGCTTCGGTAGAGGCCAAAAGCTTAGTCCGCGATTCATCGGACCTTTCACTATTCTAGAGAGGGTCGGTGCAGTTGCTTTTAGACTAGACTTGCCACCTGCATTGGAGGGAGTGCACAACGTGTTTCATGTGTCGCAGTTGAGACGATACGTGGCAGATTCTAGTCATGTATTGGATCACTCGGAGATAGAGGTGGGCCCTACTCTTAGCTATCCAGAGCAGCCAGTTGAGATTCTGGATCGAAGAGAGAAGGTGCTGAGGAACCAGACTATTCCTTTGGTGCGCATCGCATGGAGGCATCACTCTCCGGGGGAGTCTACCTGGGAGAGAGAAGATGAAATGCGATAGCGTTATCCATATTTGTTTGTACCTTGAGGTATGTTATTTTCTAGTTATGTTCTGTTCATTAGTTAGTTGTGATTTTTTAGTTTTGTTTGTCATTTTCTGGGGGTAGTTTTTGTCTTTGAATTTTGAGGACAAAATTATTTTAAGGAGGGTAGACTTGTCACTACCATATTTTCTAGGAAAGAGTATTTTAGTCTTTTTCTATTTAATTAAATATTGTGCATGGTAAATAATTATTGTTGTATTATTTAATTGTTGTTAGATATTATTTATTTAATTTGGACATGTATGAGTGGACCTAACTAGTTTAGTTTGGACCCATGGACCAACATGAATTAATTAGTTAGACTTGGCCAATTTAGAAAGCCCATTGTTAAGGAGATGGATTAAATTAATTAAATCATTAGACTAGAAGCTTCATTCCTTAATTATTTCTTCATGAGAGGCCCCAAGGGGTATATTGGACATTTCATAATTACTTGAGGGAGGGGTAGGGGCCGGCCTATTAAAAGAGGGAGAAAATTCTCTCTCCTCTTTTTTTCATTCCAAATCTAGATCTAGAATTTTCCACTACCATATTTCCTTCATTTCTATTTCATTTCTCTACCAAATTCATTCCAATTTCTTCCAAAATCACCATTAGAGAGTTGAGAAGCAATGATCTAGAAGGAGGAAGCAAGGATCTACAAAGAGGAGCCAGGATCTACAATTTGGAGGCAATTTCATCTCAATTGGAGGTTTCATTGGGAATCCATCTTCCAATAGGTATAATTTAGTTTTTCCCCTTAAAATAGCTTCTAAAACTGAGATTTAATCATGTAAAATCAACCCATATGTATGTACTACCCATAGGACTTGGTTTTGTGTTCATAGGAGATCCATCGAGAAAGTTATGGTACTTTTTGTGTCAATTTTGGGGGAATTCCGAATTGATATTTTGTTGTGTGTCAATTGATCCTATAGATCAATTGGGCATGTGTTTATGTGTTTGGGGCTAGTGTCGTATCCACAATTGGGTACGTGTAGGTCGTATCCTAATAATTTGGTGATACGTGTTATTTTGGGGGTTTTCCCTCCGACACGGGACTTTGTACATGTCGTATTTTGACACGGACACATAGATCTATATTTGACACTTTATTTTGTTCATAAATAATATATGTGACTTGCTTGTGTCCTTCGGGGTGCAATTGGTTGTGTGTTGGACTCGTGTCGCATGCGTATCCTAGATCTAGTGGGATACGGTGTGATACTCTCCATTTATGGTGTGTTTATGTGTAGATCTAATTATTGTGCTTTAATTCTTGAATTATAATTAAGCATATATATATAGATGTTATATATTTTTTATAGTATATTTATTATGGTATTTATGGTAGCATAGATCTATGTATTATACGTGTACTAATATAATGTATAAATATATATGTAGCTTTCTTTTACATGCATTTATATATGTTACAAATTATGTTAGGAATATAAAATATATGAAAATATTTTATAAAATATATATATATGTGTTTATTTAAGTATTATATTATTTATAATTATTATATGATTATTTATATATATGAATGAATGTATTTTTATTAAACATATTTAAGTATGTGTACTTTAACCATGTTGTATTATGTACTTTAGTATATAGGATGTGTATTATAGCTATTTGGTATTCATTTATATAGATGTATATAATATATATGTGTTGGATTATATATATATATAGAAGTATATATTTTAATTATTGATTTATATATATATATTGATATATATATATATATATATATATATATATATATATATATATATATACATATATATTTACTGTTTTTTGTGACAGTAGGATTAATGACAGAAGAACTATCATTATTAGAACGGTTACAACAGCAGCCGCTGTAACAGTGGCGGCGGGAAATTAATGACAGAGCCGCCACTGTCATTAATAACCGCATGCAGCAGCGGGAATTCGCAGCAGTTGCGACGGAGACTTTGGTGACAGTTGAAAACTGTCACCAAAGGGGTGGCAGCAGTGCAAATACGCAGCAGCAGTAGCGACGGCGTTTCAGTGACAGCTTGAACTGTCACTGAAGGTCTGTTTACTGAAAAATCAATATTTTTCAACACTGCTTTCAGTGACAGTTAGGCAGTTTTAGTATATAGTTTATATTATATATATATATATATATATATATATATATATATATATATATATATATATATGTATTAATTGTGAGATATAATACTAGTATTGTTATATTTCTTAATTGTATAATATTAGTATATATATATTATATTATGTATGAGGGTAATTACTATATCAAGGTATCTTGAGCATTACCTTGTGGAAACTAAGGTAAGTGGGATACTCAAGATACGGGATTTGGGTATCAAGTTTGTGACTTTGTGGGAATACCAAGTTGGTTCAAAACCATGGTTCCTATTTGTTTGTAATTAATATTCTATATTATTATACTTTATTGTTGATATATGTGTATTGTGAGGTTTACCTTGGATTCACGTATCCGGAGATACGGTATCCTAAAATTTTAGGATGTGGTTCTATGATTTAGATTTAATATTCTTGACCCAAGATTTTGTGTTAGACTGGTGTAACCTAGAAATAGATAGTTGACCTTGGTTTAACCATAGTTGACCATAGTTGACTTAGAGTTGACCATAGTTGACTTTTGACTTAGAATTGACTTATTGACCTAGAAGTTGACTAGTTTAACTTGTTCTCTTTTCGGAACCTTGTATTGATGTTGTATTCCATATCTAGGTCTTCGAGGCACCGAGTCAGACATCTGTGAGACTATTCATTGGACTTCAGGCGAGTACATTCTCTGATAATTTCTCATTTATGATATCCTCTATGTTCATTGTATCTAGTGTAGATATCCATGTTCTCTTGACACTATGGTTACACGGATTGGTATATCCGAATCTCGTCATGAGATGTTATTCCTTGGTATATGGTGTATATGGTGCAAGTATTGTTTAATTGGTTATCTTGTACATGTACAGACACCGATTCTCGAGAAGACTAGCTATCTTCTTGGGGAATCTCGTGCCATAACATACCGTGGTTGGATCTATTATACCAGTCGGGGGTGGGGAGTATTAGTATAGATATGTGATCAATATTCCTATTGAATAAAGTACTGTTTACTGAATAGTGTTGATCATACACAACACGTATGATTAGCCATGCCGCATTGCATCTTGTCCAAGCCGGTCACATGTTAAGCTAGTACTCACACACTTAGTCATTAGTATATTTGTTTTATTGGCATATTGTTCATTATTGTATTTATTTCTAGTATTTCCTTATTGTATATCTATCTCTTGTATCTAATGTGCATCTTGTTTATCCACAACTATTTACTGTTACATAGTTTTTATCATTAATTAGAACTGCTATTAGAGATGTACACTGCTCCTTTCCTGACTGGATATATTTTTCTAGATGACACTGAGGAGTGGTACCCTACCTATTATGGATCCCAGGATGTTGTGGGTTTAGATTATGAGACCCTGGCTCAAGAGAGACTTATCCCAACTGAGACAGTTGACCCAGGAGTTGTAGCTTCGTAGTATTCTTTGTACTGGATTTGTCTCCATCTTATTTTGTTACTTCTTAAGACTCATTAATGTATATTTAGTCTCATGAGTTGTATTGTGACTATTATATTCTTTATATGATTCGTGCTCATTTCTATCTTAGTTCTGTGATTGAGTATACTATCATTATTGGTGTTTCATTATATTGTTAGATAGATTATCTAGACAGCGTTCTACCGCCAATTCTGCGGCGTAGGCTGGGCGTTGTTTCCAACTAGTACCCTTACATCGGGTGTGGGTCGTGACATACTCCCTTTATATGTCATACCATAGTACGGGCAAGGTAGATAAGAATCCACTTTGTCACTTTGAAGTTCAATTTGGATTCCACCCAGCGTGATATAACAGTCAAATAAATCCTAGCCACTCTTGGTTATTAACCAACTATCATGTCCATGCTGGAGGAATTGTATCATATCGCATGTCGCTTAGCACATAGGCACTCCTTGGTGTGAAATATGTAACATAATCATGTAGAAGCACTTAGCACGTAGAAATACATAGAACGTAGGAACACTTATCATATAAGAGTATCAGCACGGATACCAATAGCTGAGTCAACTTACCAATCATTGGTAAATCAGATAAGTTTTAGCACATACTCAGGTCTAACACATGGTTACTTAGCTCACATGCATAGCAATCATTAAAATTACACATGGAATCACAAATGTCAATAAAATATTAAAAACCAAACAAATCAATAAAACGTGCACATGCGCCGCATGAGGGTCAGGGATGCATAAAGTCAGTGCCGCATAGGAAGTCGGTCGCATACGGGTCAGGTCACATGGGAAATCTAGACCGCATGGGCTCAGGGCCGCATGAAAAGTTTTGGCCGCATGGGCTTAGTGCCGCATGGGAAGTTTCGACCGCATGGGCTTAGAAAAGTCCACTACTTAGGACAAGTGTTGAGTGACGTACAAATATGTGTCAGAGAAATGACCATAAAGTGATTAAAGTGACTGATGTGACATTGCAATAAAGTATGACAAGACAGCATCACAGAAAAAGACAAGATCACATAATTATGTGCCAAGAATTCAGAGTCATGCGTCCAAAGAAAATGGTCGCATGCTCTGCTTGCCGTATAGGATTAGGCACATGCTCTACTTGCCTCATAGGATCAGGTTGCATGGATGCCGATTTGGACTTAGCGAATTTCTCATTCGTTCAGCGAGTGAAAACACAAGGAGTTCAAGGACACTTGTGTGAATAAGCAGTCATGCGTCCAACAAGATGACCGCATGCTGTCATTATTCGACAAGAGTTCATACCGCATAACCCTCTCAGACCGTATAGCACTCTCAGCCGCATAGCTCATTGGCCGCATGTGAAGTTTTGTCTCCCCCAATAACAGGTTCAGCCATGCCAGAAGGCTCCAAAAACCGAAATAATATTTTCTTCATAAATTTTTTATTTTAACTCCAAATCAAGTGAACCAAAAGCCATATTTTAATAGATCAAAACCAAAAAAAACTTTTGGAACCCATGAAACCCTAAACTTAAAATATATATCTACATGAATCTATCCATTAAAATAAAAAACTACAAGTACTAAAAGTATTCATAATCATAATGAGCACATAATAGACTAATAAAATACCAGGAAACACAAGAATAAAAAATTAAGACGTTTCTCCATGTAGTGCAAGGTGTAATTGCCTAAATGAAGAAAGAGAACAAATAAGAGAACGAGGGAAGAGAGAGAAAGAAGTTAACTTATATATGCTAGGGTTTGAGGTTTAGACCATGGGTTCACTCATGACTAAACCAAACCAACAATTAAACCATGAGTCTAATTGAACCAAAGAATGGGTCTAGTCTCCATGACAGTCAACATAATTATCGTGCAATTACCAAATATTATAAACAGGAAAACTAATATGTTCCAAATACATATATCAGAAATGGGGAGTGACATCTCTACCCACCTTAGAAAAAATTTGTCCTCAAAATTCAAATCCAAGGCTAACTAGAGAAATCAGAACAAGCACAACGCTAACTACAAGCTCATGCAATCAAATTCAAGCATATAATAAAGAAAAACAGTATCACATAAGATAGGTAAACGAATCACGAGATTCGAGATACAAAGGCATAAGAACAAATATACCTTTCGAGTTGAATAGGTATAAATACCAAGACCGGATATCATCCTCGCACTCCCACATCGACTCTCCCAAAGGGTAGTGACCCCAAGCAACTCAGACAAGATGAATAGTCCGATTCTTAAGCATGTTCTCCCTTCGATCCAAAATGGATACGGTTTGTTCCTCCTAAGACAAGTCGGTACCAACGACTAGCTCAGAATGATCGAGGATATAACTCGAATATGGGATATACCTACGCAATTGAGACACATAAAATACATCGTGCACCTCATGTAGCGAATATGGAAGGGCAAGAAGATAAGGAACATCGCCCACCCGCTCGAGAATATCGAACAGGCCGACATAGCACGGACTTAGCTTCCCGCGAACCCTGAATCTAATGACTCCACAGGTTGGAGAAATCTGCAAGAACATGTGGTCGCCGACACAAAACTTTAAAGGCCTATAATATTGACTTGCCCAATGTCGATACCTATATTGCACAACCCGAAGTCGCTCTCTGATTTGCTAAGAAACTTTTACTGTCTGCGTGATCATCTCTGGGCCTAACATCTTTCGCTCACCTATATCATCACATGCCAATGGTGACCTACACTTCCTTCCATATAACGCTTCGAAGGGTGCCATCTGAACACTTGCTTGATAACTATTGTTGTATGAGAACTCAACGAGATGAAAGTGATCTTCCCAAGACCCTCCAAAATCCAAAGTACAAGCTCATTGCATATCTTCCAACGTTTGGAAGGTTCTCTCGGATTATCCATCTGTTTGAGGATAGTAGGTTGTACTGAATCTTAACTTGGTACCTAAACTCTGGTGTAAGCTCTTCCAAA
The DNA here is from genome assembly GCA_036927795.1 of Iris macrosiphon. NCBI lineage: Eukaryota > Viridiplantae > Streptophyta > Magnoliopsida > Asparagales > Iridaceae > Iris > Iris macrosiphon. Next base: position 56,370,868 of record JAYESA010000012.1, on the reverse strand, counting down.
AATTTAAAGTGAACCGAGTATCTCGGTCTGATACGATACTCTCTGGGATGTCGTGCTATCTTACTATCTGTCGCATGTGCATCTCCGCTAACTGTTTTGTGGATTGTCCTACTCGAAAAGTAATAAAGTGAGCTACTTTTATAAGACGATCTGCTATTACCCAAGCTGTATCACGACCAGTCGGGGATCTAGATAAACCAGTCACAAAGTCCATCGTGATATATTTTTACTTTTACTCCAGAACAGGAAGCGGCTACAATAATCCTTCTGGTCTCTGCTGGTCGACCTTCACTTGCTGACATACCAAACACCGATAAATGAATCGTGCTATCTCCCTCTTTATCCTATTCTACCAAAAATGTTTCTTGATGTCTTGATACATCTTGGTACCTCCTAGATGAATTAAATAATGGAAACTGTGCGCCTTAGTCATTACTTCTTGCCGGATATCTCTACTTAGTACGCAGAGACGGTTTCCAAATCTAAGAGTTCCATCTTCATGAATCATCAACTCTTTCCTGAGACCAAACTCACATTCCGTCCGAAGCTTCTGAACTTTCGGATCCTCCGCCTGAACTGCCTTAATTCTCTCAACCAAGGTAGACTGAATCTTTAGACTAGTCAATAATCCTATGTTCTGTGGAAGTACTATCTCTACATCTATCTCTTGAAGATCTTCTAAGATGTGTCGCTGCGATATCAACATAAATATACTACCTCTCCTGCTAAGAGCATCTGCTACCATATTTTCCTTGCCTGGGTGGTACTGAAGTTCTACATCATAGTCCTTTATCAATTCTAGCCACCCACTCTACCTCATGTTCAATTCCTTCTGGGTGAATACATACTTTAAGCTCTTGTAATCCGTAAATATTTTTACCCGATCACCATAAAAGTAATGCCTCCATAGCTTAAGTGAGAATACTACCACCGCAACTCCAAATCTTGAGTCGAATAATTCTTCTCGTGATCTTGAAACTACCACGATGCATAAGCTATCACTCTTCCATATTGTATCAACACATACCCAAGTACCTTGCCCGACGCGTCGTAATACACTGTAACCCTCAAGAACCTACTAGAAGCATGAGAATCGGAGCTGAAATCAATATCATCCTTAATTCTTTAAATAATATTTGGCACTCTGCTGACCAATCAAAATTAGCTTCCTTGTACGTCAATCGAGTCAGTGGTGCTAAAATTCTTGCAAAGTCTGCTATGAACCTTCTGTAGTATCCTGCCAATCCCAGGAAACTATGTACTTCAGCTACTGTCTTAGGAACTGGCCAACTCTCTGCGGCCTCAACCTTATTTGGATCTACTGCTACTCCAGCTCTAGAGATGATATGACCCAAGAATGACACGTGATACAACCAAAACTTATATTTACTGAGCTTTGCGTATAAGTGGTGTTCCCTTAAAATTTGTAAGACCTTCTGAAGATGCCCCTCATGTTCCTCCTCGCTACTGGAATAAACAAGAATGTCGTCTATGAAAACCACCACGAACTGATCTAGGTATGGCATGAAAATACGGTTCATCAAATCCATAATTTTTTTTTGGAGCATTAGTCAGTCTGAATGGCATAACTAAGAATTCATAATGCCCATATCGTGACCTAAATATTTTATTGGGTATGTCTTTCCCCCGAACTCTTACTTGATGATACCCTGATCGAAGATCGATCTTGGAGAAACCTTGGCCTTTCTCAATTGATCAAACAAATTATCGATTCTTGGTAATGGGTACTTGTTCTTCACTGTCACTGCGTTCAGTTGTTTGTAATCGAAACATAACCGGGATGACCCATCCTTCTTCTTCACTAGAACCACTGGTGCTCCCCAAGGTGATCCACTGGTTCATATAAACTTTTTTGCCTTCAGCTCTTCTACGTGTTGGTACAGCTGGTCTAGTTCTGATGGTGCCATTTGGTAAACTTTATAAGATATTAGCCATGCTCCAGGGATCAACTCTATACAAAACTCAATATCTCTTACTGGGGGTAACCCTGGTGGTGCTTCTGGGAAGACATCTAAGAACTCCTTAACTATCTCGGGAAGTTATTCTTATGCTATCACTATCGTTACGATCCTCTATTCATGTTGGTCTCCCACAGATCTATTGAAGGTAAAACCTTTCGTGCCTGGGATACTAAATAATACCTTACCCTTATGGAAATCTATCGTAGCATGACTGTCTCTCAGTCAGTTCATGCCTAAGATAACATCAAAGTTACCCATAGGAAACTCGATCAACCGTGCTGGTAGTGAACGCTCGAATGCTTGCACACTACGACCAGATACGATATACATATTATGCTAACTCCTACGAGCCCATTACCAGTGAGTATATTCAACCTCTCTGGCAATGCCTCAAACTCCAATCTAATGCGTGTGACGAATTATGCAGATACAAATGAATAAGATACACATGAATCAAACAATGTTACCACAGGATAAGATATGACAGAGATGTTACCTGCCACCACATCGCCAGATGCCAAAGCTTCCTCCAGAGATAAAGTGAAAGCTTGTCCTTGGCCCTGCTGGTTTTCTTGTTGTTGCCTCCCTTGGATACGCTGTTGTGGCCTCTACTGGCCCTGCTGCTGATTCTACAGTTGTTGGTACATCTAATCTTGCATCGATAGCGGACACTGAGCTAATGACCTTACTGCTACTGCTGGCCCTCTCTGCTGGACTATCTCTGGCGCTGGCAGTGCTGGTAACTGTTGGACTGGCCCTTCTGGCCTCTGCATCATCAAACAATTGGCAATCCGATGAACTGGACTGCCATATCTCATACACAACCCATTAGTTGCCCTACACACATTTCTAGTATGGCCTCCCTTGCCACAGTAAGTACAACCCACCGGTACTCCCTGGCGTTGTTGTTGTTGTTGTTGTCTCGGCTGCTGCCGAGCCGGTACTGTCACCGTCAAAACTGTCGCCCTCTTCGCGCTGAATCATGGATGTGAACGCTAGGTAATGGTGCTGACGTCCGAGATACTCCTCCACCACCTCCTTCGCTCTGAGCATGAGATCTCTTCTGGCCTCATGTCATTGCCGATAACCTTTGCATGGTAAGCTCGTGCCTCCGAGCTACTATCAGTACTTCTTCATAAGTTTGGTAGTCGTACCCCTATACTAGTTGTAGAATCTCTAGATAAAGTCCTTGATGGAACCTCATTGCTCTATCCGACTCCATAGCCACCATAGTCGGAGCGTATCTACTCAGATTGTAAAACTCGGTATGATATACATCCACTGTCCTACCGGCTTGCTTCAGACTGATAAATCTATGTTCGAGCTCATACTGCGCTATAACTCAAAAATATTTAGCCCTGTATCGATCCCTGAAACTGTCCTAAAAGATAGGATGTCTCAAGCTGTCACGACCCGCACCCAAAAAATTGGGCATGAGTCGTGGGTACGTCCAGCCTACGCCACAGCATCGGCGGTAGAACGCTGTCTAGGTCAACTATCTAGATAATAATCTCACACAAAAATCGGCCATGACCTCTCCAAAAGAAGGGCAACCACACAAACAATATATAAACCTGTCAAGATCTCAACTCCAAACGGAGGAGCAATATCATAATGATAATCAAGTACTCAATCACGAATCTAAGCACGATAAGATAACAAAGAAGACTAACAACTCCAAAGTCTAACCAACAATAACTACTACAACAACCACAACATCAATAATAATAATACATCATCCAAATAATATACAAACAAGGTCTCAATCCAAAACCGAAGACAAATCCGGTGCTAAAAGCTAATAAAAACAACAAGGTCTCAGTGATCCCGGCTACCAACCCGAAAATTACTCCTAAACTAGAGGGTCCCTGTCTGCACCATCGACAGGCTCAGGTCCATAAAACGTCGGACACCACTCCTCCGGATACTCTAAAAAATATATCCAGTCAGGATTGGAGCAAGTACATCTCTAACAGCAGTTCCATTTAAATGATAAAAACTATAAAACAGTTATAGCAAGTAGCAAGAAGAATGAAGCAAGTATGAAACAAGAAAATATGTATAACTGGTGCATAAAGGTAAAGATGCATGGATATCAGAGCAAGATAGTAATAACTGCAAGATACAAGAAATCTAAGCTAAGATCAAGTCCGTGCACATGAACGTGTAGTGAGTCCAGCATGAAAAATATGTAGTGAGTCAAGTCCAGAAACATGTAAGTAAGACAAGTCAAGAAATGCATGAGAGTCCAGACTATAAAGAATGAACTCGATGTATTTGAAATACTTGTTTCGACATGTAAACGGCTAGGGGTAAGTACGGCTTACCGCGCACTGGGTACGCGGCTGCTATCATTCCATATTAGACCAGAGGGAGTGATTCCTGATAATGCCAGATAGGAATATTTATATGTCTACTCGAGTATTTTCCCGCCCCGACTAATACAAGTGAATCCAAGACCCGATACGCAAATCAAGATGAGTCCAGCCTGAACATGAATGATGCCTGTAGTGATGCCTGTAGGTGATGCCAGTAGTGATTCCAGAATAGAGGCCAGAAACATAAAATATACGTGTCGTAAGTAAATGAATCCAGAAATATCAGTCAGTGTCCCGTGTTGTGCCAGAATAATCAGATGATACTATACTAGAAGCTGAATCATAATAATCATCAGATAATGAAAACTATCAAAGAATGTACTCGCCTGGCGTCCTGAGCAACTGGCGATCCGAACCGGTGTCGCAAGGACCTAATGCGAAAAGCAAGATTAAACAGGGTTCTAATGAGTTAAACAGATATAAAATAACTAAAAATAGGCTTTTAGGATCGTTCTAGGTCAAACGGGTCAAACCGGTAAAATCTGGATCAAAAAGTCAACTCTATGTCCAAAAAGTCAACTCTGGGTCAAAACTAGGTCAAAAGTTGACTTTGGCGGTCAACCGAGTCAACTACGGTCAAGTCTGGGTCAAACTAGGGTGCTCCTGAAATTCTAGGTCAAACCGAGCTCATTAAGCTAGAAAACTCACAAACTCGCCTCCTTGAGATACCGGGATACCCTCGGTATCCGATACCTCAACCTACGCTATATACCCCGCCGATACCCTCTAAAACCTATGCTAGCACGCGTAAATATATACACATAAGCATATAAAAATCACTACAATACTAATCCTAGGCTATTGCTCAAATACCCCGCTCGAAACTCAATACCTTGGTTATCTCAAGGTATTGAGATACCTTGGTATCTCAAGGTATTGAGATACCTCTCTAAACTCAACCCGACTACCCCTCTAGCTAACTAACTATGCATAAACATATATATCTAGCTATAATCTAGGCTAAAATACATATATCTAATACATATAGGCATATACCTAGGTATCTACATACCTTACCTTACCTTACCTTACCTTACCTTACCTTACCCTCCTCATAAATATATATGTATCTCTATATCTAGATATCTAAACTATCTACCTAGCTATATGTATATACCTATACATATAGATCTATATATCTAGCTATTTCTCTACCTATCCATCTACCTATCTAGTTATCTATCTAACTATCTAACTAGTTATCTATATCTAGTATTTACCTATCTAAGTATCTATCTAATTATCTATCTATTAATCTACCTATTTACCTATCTATAGATATCTATCTATCTAGCTAGCTATATAACTATATATCTATCTATCTTTCTATTACCTATCTATCTATATGTTTATCTATCAATAATCTCTAATATCTATCTAACTATAGATCTAGTTATCTATCCATTTACCTATCTATCTATCAAACTATTTATCAATCCGTCTATCTATCCATCTACCTATTAATCTATCTATCTATATACGTATCTATCTAACTACCTATTATCCATCTATCTATCATATATCTATTTATCTATCTATGCATCTATCTAACTACTTAGCTATCTAATATCTCCCTATCTATTTATACATATACACATCTCTCTATATATATACACTCATACACATATGAAAAAAAAGGGGGAGGGATAAACAAGCTCGCGCGCGCGCACGGCTGAAATGCGCTCGCGTTGCACAAACGCCGCTGCGCTGACCGCTGGAACTGCTGGAGCTGTTGCTGCTCGCTGCTGGAGCTGCGCTCGAGCGAACAGCTACCGCGACGCTGCCGCGCTGCCGCGGCGCCTACTGCCTGCTGCTGCTGCAGGCCGCGCTGCAGCGAGCTGCTGCCGCGGCGCTGCTGCGCCCGCGCGCTCTGCTGCAGCCTGCTGTGCTGCTGCTGCTGCTGCCGCGGTGCTGCCGCTCGAGTGAGCTGCTGCCGCGGCGCTGTCTCGCTCGAGCGAGCTGCTGCCGCAGTGCTGCCTCGCTCTGCTGGCTGCTGCAGCGGCTGTACGCTTCGCTGCCGCGGCCACACACACACAAACGCACACACAAACACAAGGACACACACATATATACATATATATATAACTCTATATATATATATATATATATATATACACACTAACTAACATATATACTTATACACACATATAAACACACACACACTCATATAATTATACACAAACACATATCTATATATTTACACACATATATCTATATATATACACACTAATATATCTATATATATCTATACCTATACACACTCACACACTCAAACACAAATATATATATCTATATATCCTCACTCACACACACTCACTCTCACACACCCTCACACACACTCTCTCACACACACTAGCACACACTCTCACAAACACACAACCACACACACACAAACACTCATACATATATATATAAATATATATACATATATACACAAACTCATAATCATATATATATATATCTATAAACACATACACACATATATATATTTATATACATATCAACACACTCACACACACTCTCACACATCTACATATATATATATATATATATATATATATATATATATATATATATATATATATATATATATATATATACACACAAACTCAAACTCATATGCATATATATCTATATCTAAACACTCACTCCCACTCACACACACACTCACCTACACACATACACTAGCACCAACCCACACTCACACACACTCACTAACACACTCACACAAGCACTCACTAACATATATCTATAAATATATATATATAGGGACACACATACATATAAATATATATAGAGAGAGAGACATATATACACAAACACAATACTACAAACAACAATGCACACAACGCTCACCAACGCACGCCCAACGGCCCCGACACGCACAAACACCCATAAATATATAAAATATAGCCCGAAAATTCTAGCACACACTCCCTGGTACTAACCCAACGCGCGCACAAGCCTAAAACGAGGAAACCAAGTCGAAATGGTCGTTCGGTCATTTCGACGAACACGCGGTGCACGGTTCGGAAAACCTCCTAAAACGCACACCAAACGAACTCGGAATCGGCCCAAAATTTACCCACGCGCTCTAGACGATGCCTAGATCCTAGAAAAAGTGCTCCCGCATCGATTCTAGGTCCGTTGCGAAAACATGCACACACTTAGAATCGGCGACGACGAAAAGCCCCAAATTTGCCCGAAATGCCCGTTTCTCCGCGATGCGGCTTTTTGTGTCCGAACGGAGACACGCACTCACCCTCAAGACACCCGACAACGTCTACCTAGATCCTTCTAACCTAGGACATTACCCAAAATTGGGCCAAATTCGGATTCCATCCGAAATTGACACAAAATCTAGTGTTAAAGTCTCTAAACCCAACCAAACTAGTTCCAAGTTCCTCCCACGGGTAGCCTAAGGATCTAGAAAGGTTCTAAACTATTAATTACACTATATAAAAATAATTATAAGGGGGAAAATTAGGGTTTACCTCTTGGGAGTTGGAATCCCAAGCCAAAGTCTCCAAAATGCTCCAAATCCTCCAAACCAAGCTTCCAAGCTCCCAAATCTAGCTCCAACATCAAATCTAAGCTTTACCCACCTAGGTTGGGGAAGAATGCAAGGTTAGAGTTCAAGTAAGTAGAAGAAATGGAAGAGAAAAGGAAGAAAAATGGAGAAAAACTTACCTTGAAGAAGAAGGAAGAAGAAAGAAGAAGTGGAGAAGAAGAAGAAGTAAAGAAGAAGAGTGGAATGAAAAGAGGGGAGAGAGGGCTGCTGTCCACGGGTGGGGGAGGGCTGAATGGGTCGGCCAAAGCACATAAAAAGGGTTACACAAGTTTCTAAATTCCCAAAACGCCCATATTTGACTTGGTTTCGGGTTTTGGATTCCAAAAGCACTCAAACTAGCTCCAAATCTCTCCCACTAACCTTCTAAAAATATAATAAATATTCTAAAACCCAAAATAAGTCTCACAGGGGTGTGGGCTGGGTCGGACATGGGTCCACTAGGGTCTGACATGGGTCCAGGCTAGCCAAAATCCTAAAACAAACAATAAAAATATAATACAATCATTAATTAAATATAAATACAAATAATTATAAATAATACACAATTAACTAATATTAAAATAAAAAAAATACCCGGCTCTGGAAATGGGGTGGTGACACAAGCCGACTTCCACTGATGCCCACCAGTCATGGGTAAGGTTTTGAAGCTGCAATCGAACTTGATCAACTTGTTCATCCGTCAGGACCCTTGTTGCTGCTAGAATAACCTCAATATCTTATAACTAGGCATTTTCTATGGTGGTGTCCTCCGTGCCATCGAAGTACCTTGGGTTAAGTCGGCAAAATCTAACCGACGCCCCCGAATCAGTCCTTCCACCTCTTTCCAAAGCCATCTGTAAACCTTGACTCAACAAGATATTCTGTTCTTGTTGTTGAAACTGTTGATGATGTTGTACCGCCATCTGGTGTTGCTGCTTAGCCATCATTCCCCGGAGGATCTCCAGTAATGTCGGGGTGTCAAGTACCGCTGGTACTACTGGTGCCACTGGGGGTACGGGGATCTCAGGGTCTGGTTGCTCAACATGTCCAACTTCTGGTTCCACTGTGCCATCTTGTTAAACTACTAGCTCTATTCGAATTTGACTCTTAACAGGTGCTACCTCCCATTGTTGTCCATAAGAACCCTGTCCTGCCATGCCTGCTGCTCTAGCAACTGAAGAAGCCCTAGAGAAAAGGACAAGAACCATCAAAATAGGACAGAAAGGATCAAGGAAGAAAATAGTTTAACAGTGCAAGCATTGGTATCGAGGAAGATGAATCAAGATATCAAAGGGAACATATTTGATTGAGACTCCTATGACCATAGCACCCCATAAGTCTGAAAATACAGATCTGCATGGGCCACCACTAAAACCTTGTTACGCCCCAGCTTCTCGTACAAGGTATAGAACGTCGTACGACGGTCATGGCTGTAACTAGACAAGGGGGTGCATACTACAAGCAAGTCACTTAGGGTCACATAGAACATCTATTATCTCAGTCAGTCAAATAAGAATAGAATATATATGACAAGAAAGTAAGGCGTCCTAAATGCTCCGCTATAATATTCAGGAAACTAGCCGTACAAAATAAGAAGGCCGGTAGAATAACAAAAGTATATGACCATAATCAACTGTAGTCTGATTAATTATAATCATGTAGAGAAACTATATATCCAAATTTTTGGCTAACAAGTGTCGGTGGCTAAACCCCAAAATAAGTAAAATAAGCAACAACGAGCAGGAAAGAAGAAACTCGTTCATTTCCCTTAGTGGCCATCTGCTTGGTACGCGCTATTTTTTATGGGGAAGTACGCTAGATCCTAGGGTGCTGGCTCTAAACCTAGCCATGCAAAACCAGTGGGGTTAGACCCCAAATAGCAAGTACCACAAAGGAAGCACGAATGAAGAAATAAAGTCAGGTTATAAAATAGATACATATATACATAGTTGTAGAAGCATAAAAAATGCTAGGGAATTATATGCGTAAAACCCCCAACATACATGAATCACGCGTAAAACAAAAGCTTCAGAACTATACGCGTAAAACAAGACTTCAGTGCCGCCCGCGTAAAGCAACGCTCCAAGCCTGTTTTGGCGTAAAAGGTTGCTACACCTCCCTCCGACGTAAACTATGTCTGATTTTAATACAGCGTGAAGTTGTACGAGGAACCCTTGGTATTCCTCGAAATGAACCTGTCAGACAGAACAGCGAACCTGACTCCTGACAAAGAGTACTTTACGACGATCGAGAGGATGGCTGTAATGATGATTCTGTACAGAGCCCTAGATTGTCGTTTAGTGACATATCTTTGATACAAGTCATTTTTACGTGCTCAAGGAATACGCTACCTATTTTACACAGGCAGAAATGAGCCTTTACGCTCAAGATGAGATAAAACCAAACGCCACGTCAAAGGCTGTTCTTCGTACAGAACTCGAGGCACGTCTCTGCAGTTAATGCGCGAGATGGGGCAGATCTCTGCATTTAATGCACGAGATTTGGTTCTACTTTTCTTGACTGGAAGAGCTAAAATTAGGGCTAATATGCTCACGTCACTATCCCTGTATATTATGCCAACCAGGCTATTTTCAACTATAGGAGCACGCCGTATGCTATCTCCTCGAAATACGCCAACTCAGACTATATTTGCAAGATATGTGATAAGGCTATTTGGCCCAGAATACGCTCAAGACCTCAGTCAGGAAGGATAATTGGCTAGTTTACGTTGGTTACCTATTACCTATGCAGCATCAAGCTTTACGCAAAATTTGGCTTTTACGCCAACAAGACAGCTATTTTGGCTTTTATGCCAACAAGACAGCTATTTTGGCTTTTATGCCAACAAGACAGCTACTGGGTTTTTACGCCAACAGAATAGCTATTTGGCTTTTACGCCAACAAAATAACTATTTGGCTTTTACGCCAATGAGACAGTTATTTGGCCTTTATGCCAGCTATCTTTACGCGAGGGCAGTTACATGTCATGGTCTTCGAGAAGCAGTTATACGCGTTACCTCATAATGGGACACGTGTCACACGCGAATTTAGGAGATCATTCAGACGTGGGTAGCAGTTATTATAACCGCCGCATAAAAGGTGCAACTCTCTCCACTAATTGGCTTTTACGCTAATTGGTCAGTTACTGTGACTGATCTCTATAAATAGAGACTTTCGGTCACAGGAGAAAAGGGTCAAGAAAAGATCGGAGAGAAAAGAGAGACCAGAATCAGAGGAGATCAGAGAGAGTACACATAGAGAGTGTTGATTGATAACTTTGGCAACGAGAGTTCAATCCCTCCTGCAATCTTTGAAGCTTCTTCTTCTTCTACAGCACTTCTTCGTCATCGTGTGGTCCAAGGGACAAAGTGATCGACCGCAGATCAGACTCCTATAGCAATATTTCCCCAGAAATATTTTTCTTTTGTACTTAACATCCTCGTATAGGATTAATTGTACTTCTTTTTCTTGTTTGTAAACAAAGAAAGGGTTTCATATAAACCTAGTTTCATTTCTTCTGTTTATCATCAAACATAAGATGGCGACTCCGATGGGGACTACTTTCTCATCTGACGAGAAAGCCATTGCTTAACACGATATTGTATCCGTTGGATCAACGAAGAAGACTTTGGTCGTCCAATTCGACCAATCGGCTTATGAAGACATGCTACGAGCAGGGGATAGCTCTCATTCCCTCTCAGTCCAAGACAACAGGAAGTTGCGTAAAGTGTGGATGCCCTGGACATCCTCTACCATTCTTGCGGACTCTCTCTCTCCGATCAACAAGGTTGTGACATCACGACCTTTACGCCTGGTGCGTAAAAACTCATCTCCCGTCTGTGACGTGGCAGACAAAACTTCTGGCAATGCCCTAGTGCCAATCCAGAAGTCTACAACGCGCCCTGCGCATAAAACTTCGTCTCCCATCTATGATGTGGCAAACAAAATTTCTAACAAGGTCTCAGCGCCAATTCAGAAATTTCAAACGCGTCCCGCGCGTAAAACTTCGTCTCCCGTCTATGACGTGGCGGATGAAATTTCTGACAAGGCCTCAATGCCCGTGCAGAAAATTCAAATGCGCCTTGCGCATAAAAATGTATCTGATGGACCCTTGGATCACATCAAGGGAAAACGGATGGCGAATCTCCCGACCTCTAGAGTTGTACGCCACCAAGAGAAGAAGATTACGCGGACTCCTATTTTACGTGAATCTGTGCAAAGCTCCAAATTATGCCAAGATAAGTCCATCCGCGTAAGGAAGACCTGCTTCATGGGGAAATACGCTCCCCAGACGGATGATGGATCGTATACCACTCACATGGGTGAACTGCTGTATACTTATGGCAGAGAGAGGGTCATGATTCCCAATATCCACGCTCCTAAAAAGGCAGAATAAGCCTTATTCTTCTTTTGTTAATCTGCCTGATTTGCGTGATTTCTTGATCCAAAAGCGCAAAGACAGGGGATCTTCTAACATATCTATTACACCCCCTATGGAGCATTGTTGTAATAGTCATAAAGTTGTAGTTAACTACTGCTGTTCTAAGGCAAAACGGTCAGTTTTCGACCGATTGAACTACTCTTTATCTCTACAGGAAGAAGAGCCGACATTCGCATCAGTGAACATGGCTTCACACATTCCTAGAGGAAGGTCAAGCTCAAGACGTCATCCCTCTAGAACTTCAAGTCAAAGGAGATTCGACAGACTCCTTGAGAATATTGAAGCAGGTGTCTTTCGAAATACCCGCTCGAGGTCACGACAACAGCTTCATATTCTTCTGATTCTGATATTGGGGGTCGCTAGTTTCCCGAATCTGATGCTGAAAGTATAGACTCGATCTCTACAGATATCTATACTAATCCCTCAGTAGCATCCAGAGAAATGAGAGTTTATGCCATTGGAGATGAACATGAAGAGGCTTCCCCATCAAGAAGTACTGACCAACACACCGCTATATTGGAAGCATCGCTTAAAGAGATGCATTCCATGATAGAGAGTATGTGTCAGATGATGGTGACTCAACATGCGGCTGCAATAGCTCAAACATCGGTTCCTCCGACTCAACTACGTGTGGGGGTGGACCTACCACCATCCAACGCAAACCAGGAGCCTATTCTAAATCAAGAGTCAGCAGCTCCTCAATTTCTTAACTCGAAGAATATATTGCCTCCGGTTGGAGTCACAATATAACCGATCTCTCACGATTCTGCGGTCCCTCTTCCAGCTGAAGATCCGATGCAGGCAGTTCGGGAATTGAAAGCCCAATTTGATGCCTTGAAGCATAAGGATCAACTCAAGAAGTTGGGAATCAACCAGCCATACCCAGCTATCTGGGATGAGATCCCTTTCCCACCTAAATACAAACCACAGGCTATGGTTTTGTTTGAGGGAAAGATGTCACCGAGCCAGTACATGAACTACTTTACAATGATGACAGTGTTATTACAAGGGAATGACGCCCTTCTCACTCGAGTGTTTAAAGGCTGTCTGTCTGGAGTGGCCTATCAGTGGTATTGTAGTCTTGCAGACAACTACATTACTTCTTTTGAAGATTTCAAGACTCTGTTCTTTGCTCGATTCTATGAAGGAGGGATGGACATGTCTATGTCATCACTTATCGAGGTAAAGCAGAAGGAAAAAGAGAGCGTTCGTACTTTTATCGAACACTTTCGTCAGGCTACTTTGCAGATGTCTCCCGGAGTTCCAGATTATGCCTTGGTGGACATTTGCAGGAAGAATTTTCTCCCGCTAATCTCAGTGTTCATGGGACCATATCAGTTCCATGATTGGCCCTCATTTATCATCTCAGCGGTAGCCGCTGAAGATAACAGTCGGAAGGCGCATGACAATGGAATCATGATATCTACCTCTGATAGAGGGAAGCGGTCATCTTCCAATAACGATCATGCTCGTAGTTCCAAAGGTAAGGAAGCTCTGGCAATCAACATGCCCAGGAAACATACTCCGGTGACTACGCAGACGAATCCTGGGACTTCCGGGCCTAAAGAAGAGTATTCTTTTGACGACGACGATATGCCGAGCATATTTGATTGTCTAGTCAAAAGTGGCAAGCTTACTCTCCCCGAGGTAAAACGGCCAAATAAAGTCGGCATTACCAATAACCCTAAGTACTGTATTTTCCACAGATACATACATCACTCCACAAAGGCACGTTATGTATTAAAAAGGAAAATCTAGGAGCTGATCAATGCCAAGGCCATCACTCTACATAATAGCGAGAAGACGGTCACTGCTAACATGATCTCGCTCCAGTTTGGCAATCTGCCCCCTCAAGAAGTCCCGGATGGGGTAGTACCTATTCCACGGGCGATGATGAACATTGTTAATCTCCTGCCAACCAGGGGTCAAAATCATGACCTGGTACCCCTAACTACCAAGCATGGTGAGATCATGTGGGTTCACCCAGATTTTGTGTCAAAGATTGGGGAAGAGACTCAAGCTGCTAAAGCTAAGTCTAAAAAGAACTCAAGATGCAAACCATGCCATATGGTTGCAATATCCCCGACATCAGAAGAATAGGCTTTGGCAACCGGAATCCGGTTAGGCAAGCCCTACCTCAAGGACTATGAAGGAAACCAAGGGGAATCGACGGTGAATACTTCAGCTACCAAACCTCCAGAGCCTGAACCTGTTATACCAGAAGCAGGTCCTTCTAGACCAACTTCGGTGGACAAGGGCAAGCAAAAGAAGTTCGTTTTGATAAAACTTTGAAGAATATTCAAAACAAAGGTTTAGAAAAACCATATAACTTCGACATCTTGGCCCAGTTGGCTAATACGCCAGCCAGACTATCCATTTTTGAGCTACTTAGGCTATCCAAAGACACTCGTTAAGCCTTGAGTGAAGCATTAATGCAGGCGGATGTATGCTTGACTCAGCTCAAGTCCCCTGATAAAGAGCCTGTGGCATGCCCTCAATGCCATAGCGAGATGGAAGTGGTCCTTAACATCACTTTCACTTAAGAGGACATGTTGTTAAAATATAACAAACATGACAGGCCTCTTTATTTCATCGGATACGTCAGCTCCATGGAGGTAGACTGGATTCACATAGATTCGGGATCGTCGATCAGCATTATCCCTCACAGTCTGTTAAGACCATTGAGAATCCCTACGAGCGAACTGGCTTACACCACCACCACAATTGTGGGTTTTAATGCCAGGAAGAGCAAACCATTGGGGAAGATTCGTCTGAGGATCCAGATTGGTGACCTTAGATCAGTGGCTACATGCTATGTCATTGATTCAGAGGTATCTTACAATATTCTGTTGGGCAGACCTTGGATCCACGATCACAATATCGTTCCTTCTACTCTACATCAATGCTTCAAATATGTAGACGCCCAAGGGAGAGTGAAAACAGAGTTTGCAGATCTCAATCCTTTTAAAGGAGTTGAATCCTACTATTCTGATGCCATGTTGTACACCCAAGACTACATGAAGGAGGTGTCAGGCAAGACGGAGGAGGAATCCCATCGGGAGCCAGGAGAACCATCTGCTGAGCAACCTTTGTCAATCCAGGTGAAAGGGCGGACTACCCGTCCGAAGGTCATGGAACCCATGACTATCCACTTGGGCAAAACCAAATCGGGAGGAGGAAGTGGTCCTCTAGTGATCACTTTGAACCAGAAGCCTCCACCTTTGGTCATCAACCTCAGGCGCTGCAAGCAGCCGACTGATATAAATACAACCGGGAATGTGGTTTCTGATGATAATAAAGACTCTCTTTTCTAGTATACTGACGCTCAATCGCCAAATCAGGAATCCTCCCCCCCCATAACGATATAGAACCTATAGCACAAACATTCTTGGAAGCTATAGACTCCTATCATCCGTATGTGTGGGAAGTAGCGTCAACATCTAATGTCATTATGACATATGGACCACATGAAGATTCTATTTTTGTTGTCCCACCTGCTCACAACGATCAGCATCCAATAGTCTTCGATCGCATGCAGAATAAACCAATTGTACAAGAAGATTCTTACGAATCTGATGCTGGGAAAATGCAAGTTCACAGATATAGCCCACAAGCTTTGAATATTATACAAAGTATGGGTTATGACTTGAAGTTGGAGCCAAGCCTCAACTATGGGAAAGGCAGATGAATGTCGTTGCATGGTGATCCCTACTGTCAACGAACTCGTTTTGGGTTAGGGTATACCACATATCTTACAACTTCCAAGGACTCTGAGTCAAGTGAGGAGACTATTTCCTCTTTTCAAGACGATTTGTCATCCTCTGATTCAGAAGATGAACTGGAACATGTATTATCAGTAAATATGGTGTTGACAGATTCTCTTGAAATAGAGGAACAAGAATCTGAACCATTTGAAGATGAATCCTGGGCTCAGCAAATGGATACACAATGGGAACTCCGGTTCGAGCAAAGAGAACCACCCACTGAAGATAAAGTTATCCAAGTCGATGTTGGGGATGAATCTTCACCAAAGCCGATATTTATCAGTAACAATCTTTCCGAATAAGAAAGGGAAGAAATGATCCAGCTGATAAAAGAATATATCAATATCTTTGCGTGGAATTATGAGGATATGCTAGGTCTTGATCCAAAAGTGGCTACCCATAAACTCAACATACGGCCCAATTCGAAGCCTGTAAAGCAACACCAACGCCGATTTCGTCCGGATATGATGGATGTCATTGAAGCTAAAATCAAGAAGCTAATAGCATGTGGGTTCATCCGGGAAGAACAACATCCTGACTGGGTCGCCAATGTTGTCCCGATCATAAAGAAAAGTGGGAAACTGCGTGTTTGCATCAATTTTCGAGATCTGAATGCGGCCTGCCCTAAAGATGAGTTCCCTCTTCCCATTACCGACGTCATGATCGATAATACGTGCAGTTTTGAACACATGTCTTTCATGGACGGATTCTCAGGATATAATCAGATTAAGATGAATCCTGAAGATGAGAAGCATACTGCCTTCCGGACACCATTGGGGGTATATTGCTATACGGTTATGCCTTTCGGATTGAAGAATGTCGGGGATACGTATCAACGAGCTATGAGTAACATATTCCATGAGCACTTACGCAAAATAGTGGAATATTACGTAGACGATATTGCTGTCAAAAGCCGCCTCAAGGATAATCACATCCAAGACTTGAAGATAGTATTTGAGTTGATGCGCCAACATCAACTCAAAATAAATCCTACAAAGTCCTTTCTTGGTGTATCCAGTGGCAAATTCCTGGGATTTATCATTACCGCTAAAGACATTCAAGTGGACCCTGATAAAGTAAAGGCTATCCTAGAAATGCGACCGCCCCATAATCTGAGGGAACTCAGGGGATTTTAAGGTCGTCTGGCTTATATCAGGAGATTCATATCCAACCTCACTGGGAGATGTCAACCTTTTTCTCGCCTGATGAAGAAAGGTGTGTCATTCATATGGGACGAAGCCTGTCAGCAAGCGTTTAATGATATCAAACGCTATCTTACTAATCCTCCAGTTCTAGTGCCTCCCGTCATAGGAAGACCATTTTTGCTGTATGTTCGAGCAATGGATCATTCTTTAGGAGCTCTCCTCGCACAGAAGAACAATGAGGGTCATGAACAGGCTATCTACTATCTAAGCAGGATGATGATCGGAGCTGAACACCGGTACAATCCAGTGGAAAAAGAATGCTTGGCCCTAATGTTCGCTATTCAGAAGATGCGATATTATGTCACGGGCCAAACTATTCATATCATCTCCAGAATCAATCCTCTTCGGGTATTGATGAACAAGCCAAGTGTTCTTAATTCCCGACTCGCGACTTGGGTGATGTTATTAACACCGTATGATATGGTGTATGTCCCTCAGAAGTCCATCAAAGGTCAAGCCTTGGCTGATTTCTTAGCTGCTCATCCAATTCCGAAAATCTCCAAATTATACGAGGACATTCCCAACGAAGTTGTAGAATATAATTCCGCAATGGAAGGTGATACATGGCAGCTATTCTTCGATGGTGCATCCAGGACTGGTCCCGGAGGAAATATGGTTTCAGGAGTAGGAATTGTCCTGGTGACTCCTGATAAACTCGTCATCTATCGAGCATATTCTCTTAGCGAACCCTGCTCTAATAATGTGGCAGAGTATAACGCCCTACTAATCGGGCTTCAAGTCGCTAAAGAATTGGATGTTAAATACCTGGAAGCTTTTGGTGATTCTCAGTTGATCGTCAATCAGGTCAGAGGAATATATGAAGTTCGCAATCCAGACCTCATTCCTTATCACCAAGCAACGATCGAGATAGCCATGTCTTTTAAAGGATTCTTCCTAGAGCACGTGCCTCGATCTCAAAATTTGGAAGCTGATGCTCTGGCCAGCCTAGCTGCAGATATTGCTATTCCTATAAGAAGGCAGAATTCGGTGATCCTTCTTAACAGAGATTTATTCTGTGTGAAAAATAATTTTCACATAGAATACAGCTACGCTGTAAACACGGTTCCTCCTAAGAGAGACTGGAGAAGTCCCTTTATAGACTTCGTGTCATACGGAATCTTACCAGAGGATCCTAAAGAAGCAGTATCCACCAAAAGACGATCATTACGCTTCTATTTTGATGTGTCTTCACAATGTCTATATCGCCGAACATACGATGGACTGCTATTACGATATCTCTCTGACGATAATGCAAAATGGGTTATCCGAGAAGCTTATAAAGGTGTATATGGAGCACATCAACCCGGTCCTAAGTTATAGAATCGTATCAGGAGGATGGGCTACTACTGCCTACCATGATTGCAGATGCCGCAAAATATGCAAGACAATGCAAAGCCTGTCAGGTTCATGCAAATTTTATACATCAGCCTTCTGAGTACTTACACCCTACTATGGCATCATGGCCCTTTAAAGCATGGGATATGGACATCATTGGTCCTATTCACCCGTCATCTTCTAGAGGACATCGGTTCATATTGGCTATCACGGATTATTTCTCTAAATGGGCGGAGGCGATCCCTCTTGCTGAGGTAAAGACATCCAACGTGATCAGCTTTATCAAGCATCATGAGATTTATCGCTTTGGGATACCCCTAAGAATAATTCATGATAACGGGCCTCAATTCATCAGCCAAGCATTATATCGATTTTGCGATAAGAATCGGATACAGAATATGGCCTCGATGGCTTATAATCCTGCTGCTAATGGTTTGGCGGAAGCCTTCAACAAAACCATCATCAAACTCTTGAAAAAGTTCGTCTCTTCGAACAAAAGAGATTGGAATGAGAAGCTGGGGGAATGTCTTTGGGCATATCGCACAATAGTATGAACACCAACAGGTTGTACCCCATTTTTATTAGTTTATGGGTGTGAAGCAGTTCTCCCTATTGAAATCCAAATTCCATCACTCAGAATAGCAGTGGCTAATGAGTTGACTCAGGAAAATAATGATCACTTAAGGCTTCAAGAGCTAGAAAGACTAGACGAAAAATGCCTTCAAGCTCAGCAGCGCATTGTGTTCTACCAGGCACGCATTTCCAGAGCTTTTAATCAAAAAGTGAAGGAAAGAGTGTTCAAAGTTGGTAAACTAGTTTTAGCTGTGAAGAGGCCAATGATCATTACACACAAAAGTAAGGGCAAATTCCAGCCTAAATGGAAGGTCCTTATGTGATTGAAATGACGTTCTCAAACGGCGCTTACAGATTAGCCAAGCCTAATGGAGATTTGATAATGGCTCATATCAACAGCAAATTCCTGAAGAAGTACTATGCTTGATCTCCTTTGCTCAAAGGAGTATGGTTAAGATTTTATTTTGATAACATTTCATACAAAGATTGGTTGGATCATATTCTATCATGTTATTATGACCTCTGAATAGATATGTTTGACTAATTTGAAACTTCAAAACCTATCACGTCCATATTACCTCTGATAGGGTTTTGTATACAAATTTAGTTGGAGCATATTCTATCATTTCCATATAACCTCTGAATAGATATATCCAACTGAAACTTACCAAAAGTATATCACGTCCATATTACCTCTGATATCACTTTCATCTTAGCCTATCATTTATATTCAAAATTGATAGGTCCACAAAATCAGAAGAAATGTCTTTATTATCTCTGGAATAGCAAAATTACAGAGGAAGCAAAAAGATACATCATTGGGGGGGAGCAGTTAATTCCCTAATATGTCGCACCAAAACAGCCATCCTCTCGTTCCTAGAGTTTAAAATATGGTTGTGATCCCACTCCAGCCTTGCCTCATCGTCGTTCAAGCGAGATAGTTTGGGCTGAGCATCAACAAAACCGGCACGGATGGCACCCGCACGCGTCAAGTTCTGTAGAGCTATCTCCACTTGACCCTTAAATATATCATGAGCTGCCGATGTCTTGAGAAGCCTCTCCCTTGCCTGGGCGAGTTCATCTTTCAAATCTCGAACCCTCTCTTCATCTCCTTCATATTCGGCCTGACACTTAGCTAGCTGAGGAATAAAATCCACCAAGACAGCCTACTCTTTATCCATCTCTTGTTGCTGTTCTTGGATGGATTTGTTCAGAGTTTCTATTTGCCCAGCAAGTTCTGCAGTTAAGGAGTCATACTTAGCTTAAACCAGATCGTTGATGCTGCCCCGAGATAGTTGCAAATACTCGTTAATGGGTTGTTCTAAACCATTAACTATTTGCTCTAGCGCATCAGCTCTTTCATTATTACTGAAATTTCTAATCTACACTATAGGGAGATTGGAGGATATCTTCAGAGCATCAAAACCTAAGTTCTTCTCCAGCACCAACGATATCAACTCTTTCAAAGTGAGATAGAATATGCTAGTGTATTGATCCACTGGTATAGCAAAGCTCGAATGGACATCGGGAGTAGCCGCAATATCAGTAAATCTTCCTCCAGGAATGACTGCAGAGGATGTCGCCACAGTCGTTGCTCCAACAGAGGGCGCGACAAAAGAAGAGACACCTACAACAGTTAAAGTTGCTGGTATACTCGACGAAAGAGGCACGGACGAGATGGTAGGTTCATCCTCCCCAGATGCTATTTAAACTCCCACTGGCGGGATGACACCCGAGAATGTTGCGGATGAGAGATCGGCAGTTTCAAAGCACTCTTCTTCGACGTCGATCACCACCGTTTCATTAAATGGATCCGCAACAAAATTAGAAGTTGCATCAACTCCGCCCTCCCTGGAGATGTCTTCACCTGAAAAGAGGACAAGAGAAAGTTAATATCAATTTGATGTTAATTTTCATGAAAAAAATATAAAGACAACATTTACCCATGGCCGATGGCATGTATGTTGCGTCTGCAACCTGTATAGCTAAATCATCTCTTAATGATGCTAGACAAGCTATCATACCTGGAGAAGAAGGTGCACCAACTGACACTGGAGGGTAGTCATCCCAGTCTTCACCTAGATCCACTCGAGGTTCATCGGGTAGAATCTCGCTGGAAATACTTACAGACGAAGGAGGGGTTATTCCCATTATTGGTCTGGATAAAGGTATATTGATTCTGAATATGCTCGGCCTTGAAGGCGACCTCGAAGCACTACCAGTAGCGGTAATAGCGGCAGCGATCGCGAGCAAAGAATCTCCAGCACTGGCAGCTGGAACTGTGGAGGTTCCCTCTCTAAAAGGCGAAGGACCTCTGATCAAAGAATCACCCCCAATTGGGGAAAGAACAGGCTCACTCCTAGAAGCCCCCTTGGTGGAAGTCTTTTTAGGACCTCTGGCCGTCTTCTTCTTGCGGAGGGAAGGTTCTTTCGGAGTGGAAGCCTTCCATTTATTGGAGATAACGAGAGGCTCTGCTGGCGGAGCTATTACGCCTCTCGGTATTATCAACAAGAACTCATCTGCACCAGTAGGGTCTTCACCATCATCAGATAAGACAGACGGTATTTCCTTCCTTCCAGTGGACCTATGGGTAGGCACCCTGAAACTTTTATGCACATCAAAATCACGATGGAAGGTGTTGATGGACGCATAAAACTGCACGTATGAATGAAGAATGCGCAATTTCATAGAGAGAGAAGTCGCGGGCACAGTAAAAAGTGCATCAGTACAACCCGTGATGAAGTACCGCCATCCTCTGGCTCCATCAATAAGTCCACCTTTGGACTTGAAGCTGGTAATGGGATTCCCCACATGCAACTGGTCGTACCCAAATTGCCTGGCGAACTGGCTGGGAAAATAAGGCTCCAAGTAGCAATGGTCCTTACTTCTGTACAACAGAAAGGTCTAATACAGATCAACCAATAAAAGGCTTCAGGAGAAAGAATAGTCCTTTCTTGACCTGCATCCTTAAGTTTTGTCCCTTGTTGATTGATATGTACAGGGGGGACGATACAGAAGAGCTTCCAGCCATGGGCAAAATTTAATGCTCGTCGGCAATCTATGACGCTCGCCACATTCCAAAGAAAATTCTTGTAATTCAACAAGAAGTTATTTTTCGAACCGCTGGCAGGACCAGGAGACGTCACCCTGGTATTGTGAAGGATTAACCATCCCATCAGATATAGGAATGGTAATTCCACTCGGAAAAATCCTTCACGCTGCGTATCATCAGCTAGCAGTCCATCAGTAATGGCCCTCAGGCCAGCTTGTATCCTATATACCATGGCAGGAAGCAAGCCCAATCTTGTTCCAAACACCAACCGTACTGCGGGCCATAAGGTGTTGCGATGAATGCGATCCGCAGACGCGATGCCAGGCACTACCCATCGACATAGCCAGACAGAGAGGAAGCCAGCCAGTTGAGCCTCCCTTGACAGAGGCTTGCGATAATGCCTCATATAACTGAAGGCTTTAGTGCCTGCAGGATAACCTCATATCTCCTCATCGAGAATATAATCTGAAGCCCCTGCGTCTTCAATGAGGTCATCGACCGTATTGGCATTAAGCATGCTCAGGAGGTTTAAGGGCTTATCTCTGCTATCTACAACCTTGTCTGGCTTAGCATTTCTAGCCTGGTGGAAGAAGAGGTAGGATACCTATTTGTTGATATGGTCCAAATCAGAAGGCTCTTTGTAAAAGGTGGTGTAGGCAAGGTAGTGGCTCATCAGCTCCTGGTACACTACCACTGCCCGAGGGTTTGTATCCCTCAGCTCCCTGTTTGTGGGAACGTACTCCTCATAAGGAGTGTCTCCCATTGGCAGCTTAGAAATCGCTGCCATCTCATACAGGGCTAAGCCCAACTCACCTAGCGGAGTGGCAAAAGTCCCAGTGAGAGAGTTGTATCGCTCCATCAAGGCTAAGAACAAGTTGGGGTTGACAGGTAGCCCAACACTAGTGGCGCTCACAGCCGCAAATAAGCCAATACTTTCCAGCTCCATCTGGAAGTGCTTCAGGGCCCAGGCAGTTAAACTGGCCCATCGAAGATTCCCGGGGCTAAGCCATCCACTAGTACTAGGGTTGACCTTAGGGTACACTCCTCCCTGCCCCATAAATTTATTGCAGAAAGTCGATATATAAACCGGCTGGATCAGTGAAGTGTCCTCACTTGGGACGCTACCCGGCAGTAATCCCCTAAAAGGCATAACAGGGCCTGAAGGTCTGCTCATAAAGGCTCCTTGGTTCAATCCTTTGTTGTACAAGATCTTTCCTGGGCGGCCATGAAGATCGGGAGTCAAGGTCCACACCATCTTCCTAGGATGTGTGGCATGGAAGAACGCCGAGATGGGGTAGTCTCTGGGCATCCTGGGCAGATACATGACCGTGCCCTCAGCAGTAAATACCCAATCCTCCTTCTTGGGTTTAGTCTGGGACTATTTGTCAATAACATCCCCGAATAAGAAACCTGGTTTCTTATATTAGTCCCATCTATGTATGTCAGGGGCTCCCCACTGATCATACTCAGCAGCATTCGTTCTTCTTGGGACGAGATCAGAGTTCCCCTTTCTTGAGGATACTCATTTCCAGAAATCGGGAATGTCACATGGGACAAGTCCTCCAGATAGTTTGAGTTCAACATCCTGGCAGCAGAGCCCATCACTTCGGCCAAAGAAGAGATCTGTAAGTCCACTGCAAAATGCAAGAAAACAAGTCAGTGTTTTACGCTAGACATTATATTCTTGCAGGCTACGCCAAAGACTAACAGTCTGAGCTTTTATGCCGGACTGTAAAAAACTTGAGTCTTACGCTGGAATCTATTTTCAGTACATAAAACTCAAGTTTGGCATTATACGCCAAAATTTAACAGTCTGAGTTTTTTTACGCCAGACTGCCAAAATTTGATCTTTTATGCCAGAATTTTCATCCAGTGCGTAAAAATCAAAGTTTGTAGTATATGCCAAATTTCGACAGTCTGAGTTTTTACGCCAGACTGCGAAAAGATAGAGTTTTTACGCTGACACATTAAGAATGTGGGCGTAATAATAAAACATCTATGTGCATCATCTTCCTCGAAGAGGCTCTTAGCACAGAAGATGACCTTGCGCGTACACGCACAACGTGTGCGAAGGGTTTTTCCTCTCAAAGTCTTTACCTGTAATGTCCGGAGCACAGCTCGACGGTGGAGCACTGCGATCAAATCGGGACTCGCTTAGCCTATTGGGGGTTGCTCGTGCCTGAGCAGTGGAGCAAGATAAGGAAGCGACCTTCTTTCCCTTAGCAATGAAAGCTTGTTTGGGTGCCATGGCGAATCTGAGTTCTCAGGAAAGAGATGAAGAAGAAAGGTTTATGGAAAGCAAGGGTTTTACAAAGACAGATAAAAAGTTTCTCTCTCAAGACCTTGGGCTATTTATAGAGTTCGGATAACTCTTCGAATCCCTAACCAAATTCGATATTTAATAGTCGGTTATGATTTGGGACCACATCAGCCTATCATTTGAAAAGGAAGAGGGACAGTCATGCTGCGTAACGGATCCAGATTTTACGCGCAGAGCAAAGATCCATGGTTTTATGCTCAGAGGCTACAAATCTACGGTTTTACGCTCAGAAGCTTTTACGCTTAGAGGCTACAAATCTACGATTTTACGCTCAGAAGCTTTTATACTCAGAGTCCACAAATCTATGGTTTTACGCTCAGAAGCTTTTTCGTGCAGAGGCTACAGATCTATGATTTTATGCTCAGAAGCTAATAGGTGCTATGGTCTATGACTTTTTCGAGAAAGCCAATCACAAGGGTTTACGCAGAAAATGCTCCTTTTTAGCTACAAAATACTCCAAGTGCCTGAAACACACAAAGGTCAGCATTGAAGATGATTCTTCTTCTTGGGCCATTGGAAGTTCATTCGAAGTCTAGTCAAAATCTTTTACATCTAGGTTCAAGTATGGCCTATTTGGCGGACATTTCTTGCCCTAGTTAGAGGGATTTTCGGGGAAACCATTCTTGAAGATGATGGTCTGAACAAAAATTCTTCGTATCAGAGAAGTGACAGTTCAGAATTTTTATGCGACTCCTCGTCCAAAAATAGCATGACAGTTGGATCCTCAAGACAACTTAACGCTAAAAAGTTTTTTTACGTATCTTCCGTTATGCGTAAAAGATGGGACGTGACCAGATAAATGTTTATCGGAGTCAGCATAAAATCATTTCAGACATGTCGAAGCTACACATTATCAGACTTTCTCACAGCAAATATGGCAAATCAGCTTGCGTAAAAGAAGATAAGTCTATTAATCATGATTACATATGATGGAAATCCTTTTTCTACAAAGGATTTCTCATTTTTATTTAAGAACACGTCGAGAATCTGTGGTGCCAGGTTCTCACATTGGTGGAGATCTTTTTCTTCTTCTACGGCACTTCATCGACTTCTGTGGCTGATGAACAAGAAAATGGTGAATGGCGGGAGGATACAGAACTGGGCCTATTTGAATTATTCAAGCCCCCCTCCTTACGTAGTTGGCGGCCACGCTCAAGAATTATGTTAGGGATTCAGACCCAACATAATACTGGAAGACACGGCCAAGCTGCCCAACAAGATCGACTAGAATGGGTCTGAGGTAGAGACACAAACATAACACTTGGATTTCACATATAATCTTTGTTATTCAGTAGATCATTATTCATATTGTGGCATATGACAGGAAAGGCCGAATGGTAAGAAACAGTAAGACGAACTCAGTTGTTCATTATTATGACACTCTTGAGCAGACACGAATATTACTTTCATTATATTGCCATGTAACTGATCCTAAGGCAAAAGACTAGAAAGACAACATAATCAGTCGGTGCACATAACTAATAAACGTACTTATTTTGTGACATGGGCGAGAGGCCTCCCCACCAGTGCATTTAATATACTGATACCCAACCAGATTGCATGCAGGGTGCAGGGGGGAACTCGTACGGATTCGGAGATCGCTTAACGCAATGAGGCACCGGACCGCACTTGGCGTCTTTGAGCGTGGCACGCAGACCTGGAGCTCACATATATGAGACATAATATATGGGAACATCATCATCCAGATTGTTTGAATCAATTCTAAGCCTAAGGGCATATTCATTGTAGAGAGAGAGAGAGCATGAGCGACTTATAATCTCGGACTAGCATCGCTTGTAATCTTTACTTCATATCAATGTAGAGCTTGTTTTGGATTCAATACTTGTGTTTATTCTATGATTCCACTATGACGACTCTGCGAACTAGTTATCAACGGCCGTTTCGGTATTTGTCTCGTGCGGGTGCAACTCCAGGCTCGTACGGCATCGTGTTCCAATGGAAACGATCGTCCTAAGGGAGCGCTGGCGCGGTGATTCGTGCCCAGTAGAGATGGCCGATTCCTGCGAAAGATCGGGGCATGACAGTTGATTCCAAAACCCCTAAAATTATAAATCAAAATGAGCGAGAGGACACCACATGGACGGGAGGACACCACTTCATTTCTGATATAGAAATGTTATGCAAAAGAAATCTGAAATTACAACTTTTATTCGAATCAAGAAAAACCCGATCTTTTTACATGATATTATGTGCAATAGCTAAAGAAGGTTAGAGATTCCAATCTAAATTCTGCAAATTTCTATCAAATTACAAGTAAAAGAAATTTTGTCATGTCCCAGTACCGGAATACGGAGACGGACATGGCCAGCTCCCCCGTACAAGATATAGAACGTCGTACGGTCGTCACGGCTGTAACTAGACACTGTGGTGCATAGTACAAACAAGTCACTTAGGGTCACACAGCATATATATTGTCTCAATCAGTCAAGTAATGATAGTAAACATAGAACATATATGACAAGAAAGTAAGGCGTCCCAAACGTCCTACCAAAATATTCTAGAACCTAGCTGTAAAAAATAAGAAAGCTGGTAGGGTAGCAAAAGTATATGACCATGATCAGCTACAGTCTGATTTAGTTACAATCATGTAAGAAAATTAAATGTTCAGATTTATGACTAACAAGTGCCGGTGGCTAAAAGCCCAAATGGGTAAGATATATGATAACGAGTAGGGAAGAAGAAATCCACTCGTGCCCTTCAGCAACCATTCGTCTGGTGTGTCACGTCCCGATCTCCCGCAGGCTAATTAGTCGTCCCCGCTAGGCAAGACTCACCGCGCTAGCGCTCCCGCGGGACGATCGCTTCGGCCCATCTGGGTGTGATACCGCACGAGCGTGAGCTACGTCCGTGCAAGACCGTGGTTCATTGGCTGGCGGTAAGAGGTCTAAGCCACAGAGTCGCACAGATTGTCCAAGTGCAGCAGAATTTTAAATGCATAGGAGATTGGTAACAAGTTCACTGAGTTGACAATAGCGAAAGCATTGAGTAACACAAGTACAGAAGTAAAGCAAACTCTTTATTGATATAAACAAGTGTTACAGGCGGCGCTAGCCGAGATTACAAGTCGTTCAAGCCTCTCTCTCTCTGAAACAGTAAAAGCGTGTCAAGTGGCTATATTTGTGGAATGATGTACAGGCGATGTTCCAACATTATGTCTTGTATATGTGCTTCAGTTCTGAACACAGCGCTCCAAGGCTCCAGAGTGAACTCCACGCCTTAGCACGCACGAAGGAGGTATCCGCACCGAACGAGGTTCTCCCGCACCCTGCAAACGATCTGGTGGATTATCAGTACATGAATGCACTGGTGGGGCCTGCTCGACAAATCCAAAAACGTAATATAGGTTCCGTGCACCAACTATTATGTTATCTTTCTAGTTGCCTTAGAATCAGTTTTATGGCAAAGATTGAATAGCCTAACTCGTGTGGTAGTGTACTGTGCAACATAAGAGGAAACACGTTGAGACTTACCAACTTACTATTTGTCCTTCCCTGTCCAAAGCAAACCAAGTTAATTCAAGCACGAGCATATATATAATGGATCAGGGCATTAGCATATGCATCACAAGTGTTTCATGCGAGATTATATTTTGGGTTGCACGAGCATACAAGCTATCCAGAATTGTTGCAGAGAATGCTCAAGTGTTCAATTATGTACAAGTATCTTATACTCAAGATCATTCAGGTGTTCAGATATTCTTGGTGCGATGCAATAACTCGTACGCGGATTGCCGCTAAGCGAGGATGACTTATCTATATGAGTGGTCACTAGCATGGCCATAATAGACTGATCATGACGAGGATGGCAAGCAATGAGAGCACACGATGCATTGTAAACCATCCAAGCCCGGTACGAGATGACCACACACGAAGCTCCGCCCGGATCGGATCGATTCCAGTGCCCCAGCAACCATCCACAGAACTTATACCCTTGTGCACAAGTTATCCGTGACATGCAAGTCCCTAAGGTCTTCCAGATTTACGAGATGCACAAGATATACGAGATATATGAGATTTTTGGATCTTGATTCTTGCTCTGAACGAGTATTGCTCCTCGAGCTGTGATTTCCTGAATTTCTTGACATGATTCTTGTTCAGTGAACAACTTGCCTTGATGCATTCCTCTGGTTCGAGGACTGCCTTGACGACCTAACGGTCCTGGATACTTTTTAGGTTTATACACGCACGGAACGACTATTGGATAGTCTTCCGGGGAACTTAGATGAATGCAATACAAGGCAAGATAGCATTCACTTGATATTGGCATGCAATTATGTGACAAGCATTGAATTGAGGCAATATATATAAGCAGGCAAGCATGCATTTGTTATAAACATAAGCATACACGTTAGCTCGGGCCCGAAGGTAAGCCGAGAAGTGAAACCGTAGAGGAACTTTCCGAGCGACATGATCTAGAGTCATGCAGTGTAAACAAGTGAACAGCGCACTAAGAAGAGCATATGCATATCGTTCTATCGAGGCATAGCAGGGTCCAGTTGCACAAGGCAAAGGTAGCATGCGAGGGTCTGAATATAAGTAATATTTCATTTCCATGTTCTAACACGAGCAATACAAGTTGGAATTATTCCCTTATCTAGGTGCGTTGTATACTTATTAGCATACAGGGGGTGATTCATCTAGCGACTAGTATGTATCGTTCCATATTTTAAATATGCTGGCTAAGCAAAGATAAGTTCACCGTAGCCACCCACCTTAGCGATGATTCGCCTCGGTTGAGCGATACTCCGAGCGAGCCTCTGAAAGGGACAAGTCTGGATATCCTTTGCCTCAAACGAGTATTCTCACCTGAGCAAAGTGGGTCAGGACGTTGCACTCTTGTCGTTTGAATCGGCAGTCCGCTTGAGCGGAACGGGATGTTATATGGTGTGCGCCATCGTTCAGGAGGAAGTACGCTTAATCCTCTGATGCTGGCTCTAAACCTGGCCATGCAAAACCAGTGGGATTAAACCCCAAATAGCAAGTACCACAAAGGAAGCACGAATGAAAAAATAAAACCAGGTTATGAAATAGATACATATATATGGTTATGTTTCATAGTTTTCTTTCATAGCCTATCGTGACACAATAATCTAACCCTACAACCAAACAAGGACAAGGGTTAGACCTCGTACCATGATAGCCCATGTCCCAAAAACTATTTGACAGCAGATACAATACACAAACAATCTCAGTTACATAATCGGTTAATCACTTGTACGACTTGCTAGGTGGAGTATGGGTTATCCCAGAGGTATTATGCATATAATAGGAATCCCCAGATCGAACCATATTCTTGCAGGGGCTAGCCGAGCCATGAATCATCGCGTAGCACATAGTAGTATGCACCGGTCCCCGTAAGGCCACCGTGCTAAGATTGCATAAAACACATAGTACAATATAATAGTCGGATATTACCATCCACTAATGAGTATTTAAACAATACCCATGGGGGCCAGCCTTCACTCCACATATAATGATTGAGGGTGGCTAGTTAAGCACGATCTCAAAATTTCGTTTCTCCCAATGCTCTACTTGTTTTAGTTGCCTAGTTAATACTAGGGTTAGCTGGAATCACATGGCGTGGTCACATATTACATTATATTTTTAAATTTAGTCTTGTCTTGTATATTTGTTTTAGTTTTAGACCCTGTTTTGAAAATTTTGAGCATATTATACATTCTTTAATTTTCTTTTTTATTCGAATTTTGGAAGACACATATATAAAAGTCACAGATGTTTGCTGCCAAAACATAATTAAGGCTCTAGTTTACATGAAATTCATGAAGATACACACTGGTATCATAATATGTAATCGATGTTGCAAGTACTTTTTATACCCTAGTTTATGTACTTTGTTATATCAGCTTAAAAAACTGAGCTTTTAGCTCATTTTTTAATATAACTTTAATTCCTCTATTGATTTCAATCAAAGGTAGGTACCATCTTTGTGGATAGTTGTTTGCTAGTTGACTGAGCATTTTTTTATGCATGGATCTGTGGCTATAAGAGCCATTTAGTCGGTCCGGTCCGGACCCGTGGCTATAATAGCCACCCAGTCAGTCCAGAGGTGGAATTCGATTCCGAGACCTCTCCCACTGGGTGTCCCTACCATACCACTAGGCTAAGGCTTCGGGACGTTGACTGAGCATTCATTCATACCCTATTATACAATGTAGGTACCATCTTTACGGAGACGTACACTTTTTCACTTTCCATAAAAATTCTATTGGAGCGACCATAAATGTTATTAGTATATACTGCTGCTTCATGATATAATCCAAATATTAGTAATACAACAGCATGTGTCTACCATTTAGTGTTTCTGATATGAAAGTGGAAGCTATTTCTGTTTTTCTGGCTAGAACTACAGATGAGTACTTATTGATAGTTTCATAAACTATAAAGTCATCAATTGTTACTGCTTCTTGTTACAGGACTAATTTGAAATGGCACCAGGGACACGAACACGATCAACCTTCAATTAGTATCGGTTGACCCCATAATAGGTCTACAATTATTGTGATCCTCTCAAGGTTCAAATAATAGTGAAGATGATAATTAATTAGCTTTTGTTTCTTTGAGTCCAATAGTCTTTGTATATTTAACTTAATCTATGTTACTTGTATATTGTTGTATTCTTTGTCCTTTTCTTTTTTTTACAGGTTCTTCGTTAAATAAATCCAAGAAAAGTACGTGGTAATGCACGAGGGATAGAACTAGCAAAACTTCTTGAAAAAAGGACAAAAGGTAAAAATAATATTCCCTCCGAGATGTTTAAAGCCCATGGAAAATTGGTCATCAAACTGGACTACAGAGCTAGGAATTGTATATCGAAGTTTGGCATCATTTACAGTTAAGAAATGGAAAAAAAGTAACCAACGAGGACAAAGAAGTCATTTATGGACGTATTTTAGTAAGTGATCAAACTAGTTTCTGTTTCTCAAGCCTTCATAAATTATTTGCTGATTATATCAATTTTCTATATTTTCTTGTGTTATAGGATATTTTTGACATGACATGTCTCAGTGGATTGTGAAACAAGGGACAGAAAAATACTCGCAACAAAAATTTCGGAGTTATAAGTGTTACCTCAACGCACATTATAAGGAATTAAAGAAAATATCTATTGAGGCAGCAAAAGCAAATCCACCTCATGATATTAAAGAAGAAAATTGGAAGATATATTGTGAACTCTTTGAGGATCCAGCATTCTTGGTAAGTTAATTAGCTTTTGTAAATTAATCTAATCTACATTACTTGCCTCATTTTCTTAAATTCCTTTTGTATACTCTAAGCTTTTATGTATACATTTAGTGTTATGTTTCATTTTTAATTGTAGAAACAAAGCAAAAAAAACACTCATAATCGAAAGTACTTAAAAGTGAACCATTGCACTGGGAGGAAGGCCTTTGTTCAAGTATGTTATGAGCTTGTATGTGTTGCAAACATGTTCATTTATATTGTTATTAAAAAAATCTATGTGTATTTTTATTGATTAATTTGACTCACATTTTAATTGAAATGGATAGGGAGATAAAGAAAATGAAGTTCCTTTGGATAGGATTGAATTATACAGGGAAACCCACAGAAGTAGTAAAGGCTGGATATCCGATATTGCACAAGCTAATTATGTAAGAAACTTTAAAATAGGCCTAACTTATCCAATTATTTTGGATTTGTTGACAAACATATAATATCGATAGTATGTTTCTTTTTAAATATAGGAGAAGATGATTGAGCTCAAGTGTCAACCTACTTCGGATGACAGAATGCTGACCCCATATGAGATCTGTGACATTGTTCTAGGGGGTATTGGGCATGGTGAGTTTTGTCCATCATCAAGTCAAAGTAGACGATATTCAGACACGGAAGACTCTAGAAGAAGAGCTGAAGAAGCTGAGATAAAAGCTGAAGAATTAATACGAGAGCTAGAGACTAC
This sequence comes from Iris macrosiphon, assembly GCA_036927795.1. NCBI lineage: Eukaryota > Viridiplantae > Streptophyta > Magnoliopsida > Asparagales > Iridaceae > Iris > Iris macrosiphon. The sequence goes on along the minus strand of JAYESA010000012.1, from coordinate 56,338,309 downwards.
AAAACAAAAGCTTGGGAGTACAAAACAGGAACTATGAGTGGTGCAGAATAAGATAGATCAACTAATGGTTGATCAGGGCAACATGCGAACAATGTTTAAGAGTTTAATGTCACGTTTTGGGGGCACACAACCTTAAGCTACGGTAAGTATTTGTTATTTTTGTTTATTCCAACCTCACATACTAGTTTTTGTTTCATTTTTCTTTATTCCAACTGTGGTATGTGGTATGTGCATCTTTTTTCTATGGTAATTTAGTAGGTTGGTAATTGTTTTATTCCAACCGTTTAGTTTGTCTAAAATCCAAAAAAATATTTATCTAGATCAGTACAGACGAAGATGAGTTCTTAATCTATTGTATATACTTGTCAACCGATATGCCAAATTTGTAATTTCTTTGAAACCAAATTGCTTTCAACATCTGTGAGGGCTACTACATATTCAGGATCAAGATACTGATTTTTGAAAGAATAACCTGTTGAATTGTATCTCGTTTTCGATTGAGTGCTCAAAAGAGGGCAACAATTGAGTTGGTAATTTAATTCCACATTGGATAGGAGGTAGGATCATGAGGTGTAGATAATTAAGATTCATCCGTCAATGGCTGGATGACTCGGTGTTTTACCACGTGTCCATGGAGAGTTCGACAAAAGCATTGTGGGAGAAGCTGTATTCGTTGTACAAAAGAAAGACGGTTGGCAACATGGCAATTTTGATTCGCCAACTCGTCAACTCGAAGTACACGAAGGGTGCCCCAGTGACACAACGTCTGAATGAGGTTCATGGTATTATCAATTAGTTGTCTGCGATAAAGATGGTGACTGATGATGAGCTTCAGGCCCTTTTGCTTTTGAGTTATCTACCGGAAAGCTGGAAGACGTTGGTCGTGTCGGTGAACAACTCCACGCCTGATGGAGTTGTCACGATGGAGGCAGTCAAAAGCAACTTGTTGAACGAGGAGATCCGGCGTAAGCAAGTGGAATCATCGCAGGAGTCCGCTCTGGTGGCTTCCTATGAGAAGGGAAGACCCAAGTCACAGGAGAGAACATGGGGGAGTTCTCGGGATCTTGTAAGTATGGACCGCAAGGAGGACTACTATCATTGTGGCAAAATGGGTCATATCAAGAGGAACTGCATGAAGCTCAAAGTTGAGAAGGCCAAAGGCAAGGATGATCAGGAGGATCTCACGGCTATGGGAGAACTCATCATCACAGCAACCGATGTAGAGGAACCTTGTGGCATGTATCATGATGGTGATTAGGTCATTAACACGAGGATGTCGTATCACGCCACTCCATATAGGAGGATCTTCATGTCATACCACGGCGGCAGGTTTGGACGTGTGAAGATGGGCAAGAAGGGGACGGCTATAATTGTAGGCATCGTTGATGTGCACTTGACAACGAAGCTTGGTGAGAAGCTCATTCTCAAGGATGTGCGGCATGTATCGAGTTTGCTCTATAACTTGGTTTTGATAGGGAGGCTGGCGATTAATGGTTGTCGCAGTTTATTTGGGGACAAAGATTGGATGCTTACGAAGGGTTCCCAATAGCTGACTCGAGGAGATTTATGTTGTGGCATGTACAGGCTCAAGCCGCTGAGTTGTATAGGCAGGCCACAGACATCGGATGGAGGCTCGAAGGGTATTCGACAAGAGTTAGATCGTCGAGAACTTGTTGAGGAGGGGCTTCGAGATACTTTAAGGATTACAGAGGATTCGGTTCATCAAGACAAAGCGACGAGTCCAATATCGTACCTCATGGGCTAACTCTGTCATGCCCCAGTCCCAAAATACGTAGGACCAGGTGTACATGACACGCCAGCTACGCATTCGACCAGACTCTGGTCTGACTCGAATACGTATAAGCTGTATAATATAAAGGGCACTATCTAGATATCCCATAAATGTAAACCTCTATGTCTCAATCCACAATGTACAGAAGTATACAAGAAAGAGCTATATGTGCTAAAGTCGGCCGCCCAATAACACACTAACTCGAATAGACTTGAGAAGAAGTATGAGTCTATAAAAACTAGGCTACAATAGCAGATGAATAATCAATGAAAAATAATCATAATGCCGGTAGATATGATGTGAGTACCTAGTACCATGCCCGCAAGACATGCAACTCCATCAGCAACTCCAAATGCTCCGTAATCGTCTATGCTGTAAAACTGGCAAGGAACCAGGTCCTCAGAGGGACGTAACAAGGTACAAAAATACAGCATGCCAAGTAAACAGAAAGTACAAGTACAACAACATGGTACTCTATCATAAGCAAACAAGTGTGACACAGTTTGAAGATAATGTTCGACGCGTAGGCTATCTAAATTAAAATCGTAGCTCCGAACACAGAGACACACGGAGCGTACCGTAGCTCCGAGCACAGAGTCGCACGGGTGATACACTACTCTAGGATACAGGAACCCTACATATACATATATAAGTGCGTGCAGGGGAGCCCAAACGTCTAGTAACTGTCTTCCCCTTCCCAAGCGGTCAACGATGGTGCGCTGAACCTGAACCTCTATCTAACAGTCTCGACACACAGAAGTAACTCAACAGATGCGACCCTAAGGTCGTCCTAGTCTCTGGTCATGATGTTAGTATCAGGATACAGGAATCTGGCATGATCACAGTGTATGAGTGTGTCCTAGGGTGTCGATATACTCAGGTACGTACATCGAGGTGTTACGAACATCTAACAATCATTCTAAACGTTACGACGAACGTCTGCACCCGGTTGTGATCCGAACGCGAAGTATCGAATGTAAACATAAATACATGCATAATGTACATAAAGAAACAACAAATATCTGTAATCTGGAATACAGGGTGGCAAGGTACACTTGCCTACGTGCGGCTGTTGATGACGGGGTCCCGATACCACATCCAAGCCCTCAGGTCCCGCGGTACCTAGAGATAAGATACAAACCAAAATCAATAATCTATTCCATGTCAGACAGGGATGCGACACACATCTACACCTAAACTCAGTCTCAGCTATGACTCACAGGGACAAGACACTAGGGGGTTGACCACAGTTGACTATCGGTACGATACGTCAAATCATCTAGTCATCAGTACCACATCATCAAACCATCCACAAAACAAAGTTAACGATTATAATTCCTACGTTTAATATCATTGTTACCAATCACCAAGTACTACTCTAAATTAATCACCTTTAATTTTCAGTCCCCAAATACCGATTAGGGGTTTTACACTACACATTAGTCCTTAATCAATCACGTGCTCCTCGGTGTTCATCAACGTTCAATAAATCAGAATCTTATTCCTCCTCAATTTAATTCTCATTAAATTAATTAGCATTTTACCACCATGTAATATATCCCGAACATTTATTTAAAGATCAATACCTAAATCTCCATGAACAAATATTTTAAATAAATCATTTTAATTCCTGTAGAAGACAATCCCTAACCTACATTCATCCTATCACATTAAACCTATCACATTAACCTCTTCAACATACAACAAGTTATTTTTACATGTCCTTTATCGTACCCTACATCAACATTAATATGCTCTAAGAATAAAACCCTAATAGTATACTCACATAAATTTATATAGATGAAAACCCTAGCTAAACAATAACTCACCAGAATATATACAAATAATAACCCTAGCTAAACAATAACTCACAAGAATATATAAACAAAAGAGGGGGAGAGAGATTCGACCTCGATGAGGTAGCGTCAACCGGGGTTGGCCGGAGAACAGCAGGTGGAGGTCAGCTATGGAGGTGGTGCAATGGTCAGCAGCTCGCCGGAGCAATGGCGACAGCTGGATGCAGCTGACCGGAGAACAGCGGGTCGTCGGGGGACTGAGGTGGAGGTCTCGGGGTGGAGAGCAGCGAAGTCGGACTGGACTCGTCGGAGAAGAAGAGTGGAGGAAGTGGTGGTGGTGGTGGTGGTGGTGGTGGTAGCTGGACAGGGAGGAGGTCGGATGGATAGGGCGGGCCGGAGCTGCCGCGGGGGTCGACAGTGCACAGTCGCCGGAGGGAGAGTGCACAGGCCGGAGCGGGTGCTGTGGTAGGCCAGGGTCGGGGTGTAGCAGTAGTCGGGGGAGGGTGGTCTAAGTCAGGGTCAGGTGCGGTGGTAGGCCGGAGTCGGGGGCGGGGTGCTGCACTGGCCGGAGTCAGGGTGGAATCAGGCCGGAGCCGTCGCGGGGTGCCGCACTGGCCGGAGTGGGTGCGGGTGCGGTGGTGCACAGCCGGAGTTGGGATGGAATTAGGCCGGAGCCGCCGCGGGGTGTTGCACTGGCCGGAGTGGGTGCGAGTGCGGTGGTGCACAGCCGGAGTCGGGGGGCGGGGTGTTGCACTGGCCGGACTGGGGGGGCGGGGTGCTGCACTGGCCGGACTGGGTGCTCCTCTCCAGGAAGAAGAAAGGAAGAAGAAGAAGAAGAAGAAGAAAGGAAGAAGAAGAAGAAATTTGTAAAGAATAAATATAGAGGAGGAAGGAGAGAGAGAGAGAGAGAGAGGGGGGGGTTTCCAATGCCTAGATTGGCGAGTCAAGTCAGAAGTACAATAGTCCGATAGAATTTATGGGCTGATATTGGGCTCCGAATAATTAAGCAATGATAGGGCACGCCAAGGGTTTAATTAAAAAAAAAATAGACAAATGCAACTCTAATCTAAAGTCCAACATCTGCTGCTAATCCAGAATTTTCCAAATCCAACCTGACTATCTATAGAATTAATCGAGAGGGTTTACAAACTCTGGTTCGGGTCACACCACGTTCCTAACAAGTTGTATCAGAGTTACTATTTTTGGTGTTGGCAACTATGTCTACGGAGCAGATGAAAACTCGTATGATCACCCTCACAGGAGGAAATTGGACGATTTGGAAGCCAATAATGGAGTATCTACTCTAGTGCAAGGACTTGCATGGTCCGTTGGAAGGCGACAACGCTAAGCCATTGGACAAAATTACTGAAGACTGAAAACGACTGGATCAGAAGGCCGTTGGATTCATCCTCCAATGGCTGGATGACTCGGTGTTTTACCACGTGTCTATGGAGAGTTCGACAAAAGCATTATGGAAGAAGCTGCATTCGTTGTACGAAAGAAAGATGACTGGCAACAAGGCATTTCTGATTCGCCAACTCGTCAACTCAAAGTACACGGAGGATGCCCTAGTGGCACAACATCTGAACGAGGTTCGGGGTATTATCAATCAGGTGTCTGTGATGAAGATGGTGATTGATGATGATCTTCAGGCACTTTTGCTTTTAAGTTCTCTGTCGAAAAGCTGGAAGACGTTGGTGGTGTCGGTAAGAAACTCTACGCTTGGTGGAGTTGTCACGATGGAGGCAGTCAAAAGAATCTTGTTGAACGAGGAGATCCGGCATAAGCAAGTGGAATCATCGCAGGAGTCCGCTCTGGTGGCTTCCTACGAAAAGGGAAGACCCAAGTCACAGGCGAGGACATGAGTTCTTGGGATCTTGCGACTGTGGACCGCAAGGAGGGCTGCTATCACTGTAGCAAAATGGGTCATATCAAGTGGAACTACATTAAGCTCAAAGCTGAGAAGACCAAAGGCAAGAATGATGAGGAGGATCTCACGACTATGGGATATCTCATCATCGCAACAACTGACGCAAAGGAACCTTGTGAAATATGTTATAATGGCGATTGGGTCATGGACACGGGGGCATCGTATCACGTCACACCATATAGGAGGATCTTTACATCATACCACAGTGGCAGTTTTGGACATGTAAAGATGGACAACAAGGAGATAACTGCAGTTGTAGGCAACGGTGATGTGCACTTGACAACGGAGCTTGGTGAGAAGCTCGTTCTCAAGGATGTGCGACATGTACCGAGTTTGTGCTACAACTTGGTTTTGGTAGGGAGTCTGGGGGATGATGGCTATCGCAGTTTATTTGGGGACAAAGATTGTATGCTTACGAAGAGTTCTCAATAGCTGGCTCGAGGAGATTTATGTTATGGCATGTACATTCTCAAGCCGCTGAGTTGTATAAGCAGGCCACAGACATCGGATGGAGGCTCGAGGGATATTCGACAGAAATTGTATCGTCTGAAACTTGGTGAGGAGGGGCTTCGAGATACTTTGAGGATTACGGAAGATTTGGTTCGTCGAGATAAAGCGACGAATGGTGATAAGCCAAAGATTGAGGGTCAGTATGTCAGACCCATGACAGCTGGTCGGTCTCCAGCACGGATCCGATTTTGGCGACGGGTAGTTTGCCAAATCTTCACGGAGTGACATTGGTTTAGCAGTTCAAGGCCAGGGAGGAGATCAAAGTTTGCAGCAAACTCAATCTGAGGCGAGAGCGTTACCATTCACACAGTTCCGGAAGAGTTGTGGGTAATCGACGACATACAAAGTGCGTGATGTTCTGCTCGATGACGTATGTGTATGGGGTAGCTTCCAGTTTGGACACGAAGGTGGGCATATTCATGAGTTTGAATCTCGGAAGAATCGCACTGTCTGCTTGGTTGGGCGAGCCAAGGGTGAAGAAGCTCATCGGAACGTTAACACGTTTCGGTGGAAACAGAAGTCGGGGACAGGCAGCCCAGACTCACTGTGAGGCTGATAGTCTGGGACTTTGGTCTCAGTCGTATCATGATGTCGGCAGGATCCCAGTTGTACAGAAGGTGCTACGCATGGCAGCTAGCATCAACGTGACGGTCGAGGAGCTGGAGACGAAGGAAAATGCAAAGCAACTTGGGGGGATTGGAGATCGGTGGCATGGGAAAGCAGGAACTCTGTCGCGGGACGACAGGCATGGAGTCCAGTTGAGGAGTCATGGGGTTAACACCCTCTCATCAGACTTGAGGGAGAGATTGTTGGAGTCCAGTCTGGATTTGATAAATTTTGTAGCCCAAATATGGTAAAAAGATTTAATTTGATATGATTTAAAAATTTACATTAAATGTAAGATTTGATTAGATTTCAAATTTGTATCAAATATTTAATCTGACCCATATTTGGAAGTTCATAATTGGTGTTTGGCTATTTTAGGTGGAATATGATTCTTATTTTAAGGTTTTTTATTTAGGAAATCATATTATGACCTAAAATAGGATTTCTCATCCTATAGATATGGGAGAATGGTGGAGGCACAAAGGATAGTACAAGTTGGAGATTCGGGGTGCTCGTCCACAGAAAATCTAAGAGAAAGTCCGTGCTTTGCTCTTAGGACTTCGCCATCCAAGACAGAAGGAAAAAAGATTTGACCGAGGAGTCGTCGCCTTCGCTCAGGGAGATTACTACGGGTTGCTGAGTAATTTCAATTGTAATCTCTTTCTTTTCTTCTTTATAGTGGTGAGAGGATTGAATCTATTAGGGCAAAGGGTTCAACATTGATTTTGTCAATCTTGTCATTTCATCTGAGTTATAAATGTTGAAATTTGTCCAGGTGACGTAGTCACCGTCATATACTTGTCTTTATCTGTACTTTGTGTTCGGTATATAGGGATTTGTTATCTCAGGTGGATTGGCCTAAAGTTTCTGCTGCGGATACTCTCAGACACGGTGTCGGAACGCTCGCAGGACGTGTCCGATTTCCAACATGAACTAGACTTCCTAGATGCTTGTAAAATATAAATATTGTCAAAAGGTGAGCTTGTAGTTTCAAACCACTAGAGGTTTATTACATTAGTTACATAATGCCCATAAGTTCAGATACATGTAAATGAGAGGGAAAGGGTAAGGATTCTAGTGAAATGGCTAAACATAATGCCCATAAGTTCCTCTATTACTTTCTTCATTACGTCTGATGAATTCTAACCGTAGTTATAGGCTAGAGGAGAAGTGACTATGCTGTGAGTTTAGTAGATAGATTTCCAGGTTGTTGACAATATGTTGCCAATTAGGAGCCATGAGTGTAATAACTAGCTTGTTAGTTAATTTAGGAGCCATTAGGTATTCTTGAAATATAAATCTAAGTTGCTATTTTATAATAATTAGACTATCTTGAAGAGGGGGGAAATGTTCAATTATCCAGTCAGTAGAACAGAATCTCTTGGGATAGAAGATATTGTATGTTTCAAGTAGGGGTGAGCAACGGTTCGGTTCGATTCAAACCGAACCGAATATTCAAAAACCGAAAACCGTTTTTTGCAAAACCGAAAACCGAACCGAATTTGTAAAGACCGAAAAAAATCGAACCGAATTAAATCGGTTCGGTTCTCGGTCGGTTTGATTTTTTAGGTCCAAGTGGTGAGTGTATTTCAAATTCATAAAAACCGAAAAAAAATCAAACCTAACTGAAAAAAACCAAAATTGTGTACCAAAAAAAACAATAAACTAATTTTATATAAGTGGTAAGTGTATACCAAATTTATAAAAACTGATTTTTTTTTTATAATGTAGCGATTCGGTTTTCGGTTCGGTTCGGATTTCGGAATCCAAAACCAAAAACCTAACCGATAACCGAAATTAATCAAATGATAAAACCGAAATCCGAACCGGTTGATTAAAAACCGAACCGAATTTCAATTTCGGTCCGATTCGATTCGGTTTTCGGTTAAAAACTGAGAATTGCTCACCCCTAGTTTCAAGTCCTTGTGAATGCTTGTAAGTTAAAGGAGATTAAGATCCTGGCTGTCATGTTAGAAGGTTTTTATGTGAACCATGTAATTTGACCTTACAATTGACTTACTGTTAGTGATTCTTGTCTATTGCTGTGTTATTCCTATATTCTAATTCCTGCAAGCTTATCATTATTGGAAGACTTAAAAACTCAGAAAAGTAGCTGTTAGTGTTATAAAATATCATTATGACATACAAGTGTAAATTATGATTTACATTACTTGTCTCATCAATTGATTTTCTTTTTTTTTCTTTTTCTTTTTTGATCCAGATACTTGATGGAATGCTTGTAGCTATGGAGGCTACCGGATTTTTGCAATCACAAATAGAAGTTGAACACTGTCAATTTTTTGTTAGACATGAAATTAGAGAACAATTTTTATTAAGCTTTTGTTGGACGAAAAAACTTGTTTGCAATGTATCAGCACTCGTATATATTAAAGAATGTACTTGGATCCTCTTACTTTTTTTTAATGGAATGAATTATTTTTTCCAATAATGTGTGTATTACGGATTACGGTTTACTTCTTTCATTCATTACCTGGTGATGAAAAGCAATTAGAAGCACTGTTCGTTGCAACAAAAATTATCCACTTTTTGTGAAAATTCTTTTTATTGAAAGTACTCATTTTTCTTGATTTTTTTTTATACTTTTGCAATGGTGAGAATAATATATGGGATGAACTTTTTTTTGCAAATAAAATTATGAGGGGACAAAAATAATTGTTGCAAATAATATTAAATGTAACAAAACCATTTTGTTACATTTAATATTATAGACAACAAAATAGTCGTTGCAAATAAAACTATTTACAACGAAATTTTTTTCTGCAAAAGAATACTATATGTAACGAAAACTATTTTGTTGCTAAGAACAACAAAATCGTCACAAAAGATCTTCTGGTACGCACCTACGACGACGAATGGATAACGAAATTTTTTTTGTCACAAATACTTTTTGGTAACAATTTATTCATCTTTTGCAACAATTTTTTTGCAAAAAGTAAAAATTCGTGTAGTGTAGCCGCCACCTCCAAGGCATTGTTGGACCCGCCACCAGATCCAGTGGCCGAGATTGGCAAGCTTGCTGATCGACCAGGAGGCTAGACCCGCCCTGCTCGAAAACTTCCCCTGCAAGGACCAGTTTTCCTCCACCAAGCTGGACCTACCGTCCCCCAACATCAGACACCTCCACCTAGCAAGGGTGGACTTTAGGATAGTACTCGCGATTGAAGAACTTGCATCATATAGTCTCTTCAGCTCTGAGCTTCCACCGTAATTTCGTCGAGAACGTATCGTGAATATCCTGTAATATATATATATATATATATATATATATATATATATATATATATAAAGTCAGGGAGGGTCCAAGAATATATTTTGCTGTATGATATATCTCTTTTTTTTTGCATTCCAATTAACTAAGTTATATATATATATATATATATATATATATATATATATATATATATATGTCAGCTTCTTGAAATATTGGGCAAAAGAATCTTCTTCCAACTTGAGGGTCTGATTGGATTGAGGGTTAAAAGAGTTGAGTGGAAAAAAAAAAACAATGTTTGATTTAAGGATAAAAATTTAGAAGTAATAGAGAGTTAAATGAGGATTTGTTTAACTATCTTTTGTCCATTTTTTAATCCCTCAAATCGAAAGGTTAACGAAAAAAAAGTTAGAAATTTTGATAACTATTGTATTTTTATTACTCTTTCATCCACTCAAAACCTTCAATCCAAACAAGTGTTATTAAACACACCCCACTTAACTTTTCCTCCAATCCAAACAAGATATATATATATATATATATATATATATATATATATATATATATATGAGAAATTTTGAGTTGCACCCCACTTTATTCGTCATATTTCAAGGTGCACCCCAGTGCTTTACCATAATGTAAGTCACCCCCACATTTTACGGATTCCGTCCAACATTGACAGTCAACTGGGTTGACCCAATTTTTTGGACCAAATTACCCCCATCTTCTATCCAAGTTGTCGACAATCCCCCGCCTGCTCCGACGTGCTCGCACACACCCCCCCCCCCCCTCGCCCCTCTTCCATCACCACCACCAGCATCAACATCACCACCACAACCACCACCACCTTCACCAACACCAATATCACCACCAACCCCACCCTCCGCGTCCTGCACCCCCCGCTGCCCCCGCTCCCCCACGGCTTCACTCTCCTCCCTCGCACCCCGCCTCGGCCTGCTCCCCCGCTGTTCGCCTCCGCCCCCGCGCCCCCGCCACCCCCTCTCACCCTTAACGTCGCCCCCCTCCCAGCTGCGCTCTCCCACCCCCTCCCCCGCGGCCTCCCTCCGTCGCCGCTACAACCATTGCTGCTACTCCCGCTGCCGCAGCTGCAGTTGTTGCACCCCCCCCCCCCCCCCCTCCAACCGGAGCCCCCGACGCCGTAGAAAGAGGGGGGGGTGAAGGAGAGAGAAGGGGCGAGCGGCTCGCGGTGGCGGGTTGGCGGCAGGGCTCGCAAAAGCGGGGGTGAGCAACGGAGGACATTTTTGTCCAAATTTGTTTGTCAAATACGTTGACAGTGAATTGAAGACGATTTTCGTCAAAAGTGGGAGAGTTTGTACTTTATGATAAAACAGTAGGATACACCTTGAATTATGCTAAAAAAGATCGGATGTAACTCAAACTTTCTCTTTTATTGACTCCCCTCCCCCTCACAACTTTTTCTCACTTAACCCCACTTAATCATACTTTTTTTTTCCTCAATCCAAGCAGACCCTAAAAATTCTACACCCAACAATTACTTCTCATCCCATTGTTGCATAATTCATTTATCCAAATAGAAGACTACTTAAGTTATAACTTGCTTTCACTAGTCGCTGCAGATAGAAAAAAGGCTATGTTTGATGTTGGATTAAATACAACGAAATCAAGTTTGAGCAATTTCTAGACGAGTTCATATTTAACTACAGAAGAAGAAAAAGGGAGAATTGGTCATTTAAGCTGACAAAAACACACTTACGCGTGAACAAATGACACATGGTGGGTCTCCATTGGTCGGACTGTGGATCCTACAAAACCAATCCTCACACAACCCGGACGAGTTCATATTTAACTACAAAAGAAGAAAAAGGGAGAATTGTTCATTTAAGCTAACAAAAACACTTAATGAACTGAGGGGAGAACTGCTTATGCGTGAACAGATGACATGTGGTGGGCTCCCATTGATCGGACTGTGGATCCTACAAAACTGATCCTCACACAACTCGGCCAATGGGGAGCCGACATGTGTTCTCAGTCCTCCCCCCCCCCCCCCCCCCTCTTTAAGGAATCGTAGTTGAGCTAAAGGTGGCAAAACCAAAATTAGAGTAAAAAACTTGATAAGGATAAAGGAAATGTTAAAAGATATAAGAAAGTGGAAAGAACAGTTTATTCTAGGACTTTTCGATATTACCTCATGTTAGATGAAGAATATTAATATTACCTCATGTTGTTTCATAAGTCAAGAACACCCCTCTCAAAATGTCGCTAATGAGTTTTAAATATGTCACGTTAAAGACAAAAGTAACACTTCGAGGGAAGGTGTTCTGACTTTTGAAACAACATGGAATAATATCAATATTATTCATCTAACAGGAGGGTAATATCAAAAAAATTTTTATTCTAACATTAACCAAAGAAACAAAAATATCCTTTACTCGACAGAAAAAACTACCAACAAATCTGAACCCCGTAGACAATAGATAAAAACAAATAATTAAATTCAAATGAATTAGTCTCAGAAAAATCTCAACAAAATAAAAGAACATAAAATTTTGCTAAAGAGACCTACTGTCACCAGAAGAGAATGAGCATAGTATCTGGATATGAGAACTAGATCAATAATTCGTGATTGATCATGTAATGCACAGTTTCAGAACACAAATGGAGCTTCAAGGCTGCCGAATCGACCATATGCTAAATTTTCAATTCTTGCAGCCATTGCTACTCAGTCTTTACTTATTAATATTACAGAAATTTTCCTATAGACATAAAGTTCTCTGAAATAGCATTCGGACAAGATTTTTTGGCAAAATTAGAGTGGGAAAATAAAAACGTCCTTCAACGTTTTCTAAAAAAAAGAATTGAAACACTCTTCGGAACCTAGGCATTTCATCCAAACCATTACCATTAATTACTCATTAATCACCGGAAAAAAAAATTAAAACAAAACAAAACGCCTTTGGGGGCTCACAATGCTTTGCTTATGCATGAAAGATGGCTATGTACAAGTACATACTTCCATTTTGGTGTCCGATATTTGTTCTTTTCCTTCATCTATTTCAACATATCCTTCTCTTCCTTAACTAACCTTTTGCCTTTTATCTTCATAGACATGTAGTTCTTTTCCTTCATCTATTTCTACGTATTCTTCTCTTCCTTAACTTTTTGCCTTCATCTTCATAGATATGTAGATGTAGGTAATAATCAAGTTTTATTAAATTTGGTATCGCAGCCAAACTCAAGTGCTTCCTCAGTTGTTCATCGATTTCTAACCACCGAAAATATGAGGCCAAAGAGACTACATGGGGATACAATCCTTATTGAGAAGTTTTGACCATACGATCAACACAATTTTGTATCAATTTAAAGCAAAAAATCTTTTGAGTAAGAACTTTGAATCATAATCTGCAACAAAAATCTTTTGGAGTAAGAACTTTGAATCATACTCTACTTGGAGAATACTGTAACTTGGAGCCTCAACCTCCTCCATATCCACCCAACCATCAAGACCGCTAGTCAAACACCACAATCCATAATTACAACCATGTAATTAATACAGTTGTCCGCAATCACTTCCTACACACCCTGAACCAATGTTAAACAAAAAAGCCTAACGAATCGAAGGAGGAACCATGCGCCAGGCCAACGCTGACGTGGTGTCCCCCCACCATTGGCGTCCAACTCCTCCCCACCCCCCTAGCACGGAACCCCACCCTCAGCCAATGGAGGGCCGCCACGTCAGCGCAATCTGGCGCGCGCAATCCCCCCACTCGGTCCGTAAGGCACGACTGAATGTTAAATGGCCATGTCAATATTGGAGTTGCCCGCAATCACCACCTACACATCCTCGAACAAATATTTAATATAAAAGAAATATTTAACTTTAATTTTCATATGGGGGAAGGAATTTGGTTAATTTGCATCAAAGAAAAAAAAAATTCAAAAATTTACCTATAGAGGGATGAGATGGCACTTTCTTGAAAACGTCATCTGCAATGGTATCCCCTACCAGAAAAATCTCACAAGACGCCATCAGTGTTGGCGCGCACTTGTTGGACGTCATAGCAATTGACGTCCGTTTAGAAATGTAGAATGTGGGACGCCAACTCAAGTGACGTCCCATGAGTTAATTTATTTTATTTTTAAATAAAAAAAAATTGATTGGTCGAAAGTTGGGAGTTTGGATTATAGCTTGGATCGGGAGGGAAGAGGAGGCGGATGCTATAAATAGAGGAAAATTTTGGATTGTTGTGGACAGAGAAGATAGAGGAGGATGCTATAATATATAGGGGATTTGGATTGATGTGGACACAGAAAATAGAGGAGAAGACAGCCAGCTTTGGGGAAGTACTAGTAGCAAGGAGGAAAAATATAGTAGTAGTATTGGTTTGAAAGAATTTAAGGTGGTATCATACGTAGCTACCATACGTACATGCATGTTATGCAGTCTATTAATAAAGTATCGATACTTTTTATCCTTAATTGAGAAGTATATAGAGCCACACATCTGGAATCAACTCCACTCCCCTACCATCTTCAAAGTGCATTCCCTAAAGCTGCTACCCTTATTACTTGCTGCTACCTACTTCCCTCCTTGCTGCTAGTACTTCTCCAAAAATGTTGACTTCTCCTTCTCTATCTTTGTTGTCTTCTCCTTCTCTATCTTCTCTGTCCACAGCAACCCAAGCCTCCCCTCTATTTATAGCATCTGTCTCATCTTCCCTATAAAAAAATTTCTGAATGTTTAAATGGTAACTTTTTGGTGCCAATTCCTATTAATAAATCACTGCCTCCAAGCCTATGCCACAAGAAACATCTCTCCCACTCCCCACAGTATTCCTCAACATATATAGTCTTCTATGGTCTTCTATGATGCAGATACGAGCTGCAGCTGGAGATGCTTTTAAAGTTCATTCAATCCCTTTTCTTTCAATATTATCACTAGTGAAAACTTTATTCAACCAAACCAAAATGATTCCACAATAGTCTCAACACTTCAAAGCTATGAAGCATGGGTACCAGATTTAGGAAGGTCTACCAGTACCAGATACTTACAGATTACTGTACTCCTTGGGTACTGCATGTGTAACCAAAATTCTATTTATTTGTAATTTCAATTATAAAGTTTGGCTACTTGTTTGTTACTTTATGGATACTTTATAGTGCAAGTCACAGTATGACTATCCTTTAAAATAAAGGTTTGTGTGGTAGTTTTATTTTAGAAATCTAACTTTCTTTGTTTGAAAAATTAACTACATAGTATTCAAACTAAAATCAATCTTATTCATCTTATGATTAAGGTAAAAAAAAAATTTAGTACTTACAAAATCATGAAGATGTATATACACCCCAACCGTACCCTTACTGTGGATTTTTGAAAACTTTCGTATCAACGTAACAGTTACTCTACCTATGCCTCATAGCGTGAAAGTAAAATAATAATTATACATACTCTACCTATGCTTCATAGCGTGAAAGTAAAATAATTATTATATACAATTTATGGTTATGCCTCAACGTTTATCCAGAGTTTCAATCCAACTCCAAAAGGCATTCCACCCTTCACAAGAAAATACCATTTCTTCTCAAGACAATACAAATAACATTGTGAAAAAAGATACTCAACAGTCGTCAAGGAACCTAATTGGCAAAATGAACCCAAGCCGTTAGCTTAACCACAAAAGTTCATCAAGATATACTCCAATAGTAAGTCTGATAAACAGTGTATCAGCGAGAATTCATAAATCATACTGACGAAATAATGGTCCAGGTCAAAGCACGTCAATAACTCAATACATAGGGCACAGTTTCCAGTGTAAGAACTATAAACACACGTAAGAATTAACCAAGATGAGGAGTTCAAATTTTAGTGACTGAACACCAACTAGTTATAAGAGCAATATTTCAGTAAATCCTAGATGATAACAAACAAAAATTATACAAACAGATCGATAGATGAAGGTCATATAGGCGACCAAGAAATAAGAGCAATATTTCAGTAACTAGTTAATAGAGCAATATTTCAGTAAATCCTAGATGATAAAACAAACAAAAATTATAAACAGATCGATAGATGAAGGTCATATATAACACTAGAGATATGTGTCA